>CAMOHE010054615.1:2964-40680 GCA_946598075.1 Artocarpus hirsutus | reverse complement strand
AGAAGTGCCGATCCAGATTATCGATCGTAAAGTGATTAGTTTGCGTCATCATGAGATTCCATTAGTTAAGGTCGTGTGGTAGCATCACAGGGTTGATGAAGCCACTTGGGAATTAGAATCGAGTATGCGGGAGCTGTATTTGCATTTGTTTTGTTTTTGAATCGATTTATAAATATCGAGGACGAAATTTCTTTTAGGGGTGGAGAGTTGTAACACCCAGAAATTAATTAAATGATATTAGAGTGTAAAATAGTGGATTAGTGTGCCATAATACGTGTTTTAAACTCAAATTTACCACTTTGTGGAAATTAAGAAAAACTTTGTGTTATTTTACTCTTTTAATGATTTTAAATCATAATAAATTGTTTTTAATTGTTAATTGAAATTTTAACAAAGCAGTTGATTTGAAAACAGTGTACTGTTGCACACAGTCCAATGCAACCACTTCTCTCTCTCCTTCTATTTATTTTATCACTCTCTCTCTCTCTTGCTCTCATTTCTCTCTCGCCCCCTCTCTCCTCTCTCTCGGTTTTCCCTCTTTCTCTCCCATTCTCTCTCAAAATTTTGAAACAAAATCAGATTTCAAGTTTCAGGATTGTGGATTGAAGGCTCGGGAGCGCGATTGAGCGACCACAAACTCGAATCAAAGTTTAATCCAATGTTAGTTTTCAAAATTTCTAAACTTTTTCAATTTTTCAATTTTTTCTTGCATTTTGAAATCTAAGCTTTTCTAAGCTTAGAAAACCTTCAATCTAGGTTAAATGAACTTAGAATGACTAGAATACAAACTTGGTTTCATCAAAAACGGATTTAAATCAAGATTTTTCATTTTTCTCTATTTTTGGATTTATTTGAAAATTTTGTTTAAAACTTGTTTTGATCCATTAAAAAGTAATTTATTATGTTTTTCTATTGTTTATGATCATTATCCATGCCTGAGAATTGAGAAAACAGGTTAGATTTGAAGATTTGGGCTCAGGAAGCCGAGAACCGTGCGTGAAAATTTCTAGAATTTCCCAGATCGACAGGCCAAACTTGATCTTCGGACAGGCCGGATTCATCCGACCGGTAGGCCGAACCTGGAAATGTTCAGCCGACCGGACTTGGACCTCCGGCAGGCCGAACTGCATAGTTCGGCTAGCCGAACCAGGGCGATCTGCAAGCCGATCGGGCATGGTGCAATTTTGTGATTTTTCACCTGTTTTCACTGTTTTGAACCCCGATTGAAATTTCAACTTTATAAAATAATTTTATAAACCTAAATGGCACACTAGGACATCCTGAGATGATTTAACAACCTAGAATATCTCGGATTAGATACTAATAGACCTACTTTTCATTTAAGGTTGTGCGTGGATCCGCGGAGCTAACGTATAGCGGATCGGGATTACAGTGTGGGACACCAACACGAGTATTGAGGTAGGACTTCTACCCCTTCTTTGGTAGCCAATTTTAAATGTTTTGGCCTCAAAGTGATTTTTAATAAAATATTTTTCAATGATTGATTGAAAAAGGATTTATTGTAAACTATTTTCCTAAACAGTAGATTGAGGTGTTTTTATAATAAACCTCATAATAAATGTTAATGATTATATTTGGTAAATAGAGATTTTCAATTATGAAAAGATATATGGGCATGATGCCATATCAGAGATCGGGTCATGTAGTGAACGACCTTGGAGGCAGGTCCCGAAACCCAGTTGGGCCATTTCGGTGGTGAATATTATGGTTTGCCTAAAATGATAAAAAGGTACTATTGATGAACTGTTTCTAGTATACTTTTGTTAAACGAAAGTACTTATTAAATTTTATTTTATTTATTAAGAAATGTTTTATTAAGCAAATTATCTGTTTATTTTAAAAATATAGTCCTACTGAGCCTTTCGCTCACATTTTACTTGTTTTAAAATCTTACCCTTAGGTGGATATCAGCTTAGGATCGAAGAAGAGTCTGCTAACCGAACTTGCGATCGATAAAAGATTTTGGTAGGTTGTATCATAGAAATTCAAGACATGCAAGATCTTAACTTTTCTTTTACTTCTGGACTGTAGTTGTGTTGTAATATTGTCAGTACTACATGTGTGTGCACAAGATGTGGGTCAGTAGACCCATTCTTGCCTCATCCCTTTAGTTTTGTTATTTACGTTTTGTTTTAGCAACTTATTTGTTTATTTAAATATTATGATTGCTCATCACAAAAGATTTTAAAATCATCACATTTTTATTTTTAAATTTAATTCCTAAAACCAAATTTTTATCTAAATCTCTATTTAATTAACTTAATTAATCCACCATGTCACCTCCTGTACTCCGGACCGTGACAATGGGACTGACACTACAAGAAAAACTACATTTAACGACATATTATTTACATGTAGTTTTTGAATGTCGTTGAAAAGTACATACAACAACATCTCCAACAAACATGTCTTTAATGACATTTGAAACAATAATTAACGATATCTATATAGACGCCATATTAAAGGTCTCCTTTTAACGACAATAGTTTAGTATCGTTAAATTAGTTAACGACAAGTAGGAGATGTCATCAAAGCCTTGGAGATTCTACGACACCCCTTATAGACGACATCTTGACCAATATCGTCTATAAGGGGTGTCGTAGAATCTCTAAGGTTTTGACGACATCTCCTACTTCTTGTTAAATAATTTAACGACACTAAACTATTGTCGTTAAAAAGAAACTTTAATATGACATCTATATAGATGTCGTTAATTATTGTTTCAAATGTCATTAACAACATCTTTGTTGGAGATGTCGTTGTATGTACTTTTCAACTGCATTCAAAAACTACATGTCATAAATAATATGTCGTTAAATGTAGTTTTTCTTGTAGTGTGACTCCATTGTATCAATTATTTTGAATGGAACATTGCTGCAAAATTTGGTAACTTCTAGAAAAGGTCTAAGAAGTTCCGTCTTAAAATTTAATAATACAATGTTCTACGTAAATACATGGTCTATTGAATCGTCGCAGCATATGAAGAAAGGATAGTTAAGGCAATATAGACAAAACAAAACCTACCAATACCAACTATTATATAGTTATCTGTTATGTTCATAATTACAAACCAAGCTATGTCCAAATTTTTGGAACCGACTGAACAAAATTGCCCTAGTGTCATACACTAGGGACAGGTGCCCAAAAAAGTATTGTAAAACTTACAACCCAAAGAGGTGTGTCCATCTTGATACTATATTCAAAAGGTAGTCCAATCATCTTTGTCTAAGAAATATCCATGCACTCCACTATCTGCGGGGTCATAGGCAATATCTCATTGCTCGTTGTTTTTACGTTTCAAACTTTACGTTCGGTTTCTAAGTGACGGGATTTGCAACTGATTGTTTTGATTGGGTCGAATGAGTGGCACTTGAGCAACTTGCCAGGCTTCTTAGAAGAAGGAAGTGGTATACTTGAAATTGTATCCGGTGCAGCTGGAATTGTATCTTGTCCTAGGTCTTATGGTCTCGAGGTCTGCTCGTTAACATTGTTCCTCACAATCTTTTTAAAATGAAGTAGAGCCTTATTTAGAACCTGTGACTGAACTACGATTAGAGAGGAACGAACCATCTCTACTCCAAGTAAAACCTCTCCTCATCCGCTACAAACTAGAAGAAGAAACAGTGTTTTAACAATAAACGCATCGCAGATAAAGTTGATCTCTGACTAAGCAATGCATCGAAGATAATATGGCATGTTAACGCTATCTTCTTTAACATCTATACTTGCTTCTCTTCATACTGTCCATGGCTGATGCCAAACTATTTGAGAGTAAGTTAGCTTCAATCATTTTAGTTCCCATGCTTATACTTGGGAAGGCTTACCACTGATTTGGGAAGGCAAATAATTACAACAAGAAATGTTTAATTGAACAAAACATTATGGCTTTTTCATGCTTACAACAATTACTTCTCAACCGGAAATCTTAACACGGTCCAAGAAAATAAAGACCGCAAGACACATCAATTCCAATCAAATTATAATCAACAATGAACTGATTCACTAAACATGCACAAACTATTCAATCATTTTGACAATAAAATTTTGAGTTTTTTGAGCTTAAAGAATAACTTCTTATACTTAATTTAAAAAAACAAAAAAAAAATTACAGAGGATATGTTAATTCTAATCATCAATTTCAAAAGTATCCGTACAAAACTAATAAAAAATACAAAATTAACTTGCACCGAAAACGAAAGTAGTGATTTTGATGAAAACTCGGAAGCAATTCTAAAAAAAAGAATGAAAATTCTAAAACAAAAATTTCCAGGTCTAAGCTCGTTAGAGTAAAATTAAAGAAACAAAAATATATATATCAAAATGGAAATAACAGGTGAAAAATCAAAAACGAAAAAAATCTATGATTGGTTTTTCTATGACAAAATCCCTAACATCAAACAAACATAAGCTAGGAAAAGATATGAAAACCAACCATGGAAATGGAGGAGCTAGCAATGCAGAATGGGGTTGAAATCGGCCCGCAACCGTGAAAATGCTCGAAAGCTTGAAAACTTGCACTATAAGAAAAACTACATTTAACGACATATTATTTACAACTTGTAGTTTTTAAATGTCATTAAAAAGTACATACAACGACATCTCTAACAAAGATATCGTTAATAACATTTGAAACAATAATTAACGATATCTATATTAATGCCGTATTAAAGGTCTCTTTTTAATGACAATAGTTTAGTGTCATTAACTTATTTAACGACAAGTAGGAGATGTCGTCAAAGACTTGGAGATTCCACGACATCCCTTATAGACGACATCTTGACCAATGTCATCTATAAGGGGTGTCGTAAAATCTCCAAGGCGTTGACGACATCTCCTACTTGTCGTTAAATAATTTAACGATACTAAACTATTGTCGTTAAAAGGAGACCTTTAATACGATGTTTATATAGCTGTCGTTAATTATTGTTTCAAATGTCATTAATGACATCTTTGTTGGAAATCTTGCTGCATGTACTTTTCAACGACATTCAAAAACTACATGTCGTAAATAATATGTCGTTAAATGTAGTTTTTCTTATAGTGTCGATCTAATAGGGACAACGAAAGAATAACGCTCAAACTTGCACCGAATAGGGGAAGAAAACACTAAACTTGCAATAGCAGAAATGCTCAGATAACGAGTCTGATAATGACGATGAAGGCCACTTACAACGAAAGGGAAGAAACTAGGGTATTGAATAGAAGAAGAAATCTCCTCTTAAAAAAAAAAAAATTCGTTCAACATATTCAAACTAGGAAAAACAAAAAGCTAAAAAACGACTACAAAAACTACCCAAACAACATTACGTTTAGGGATGTACATTTTTAAATATATTAAGTACATTTTCTAGGATTCTTTATTCACTCCACGTGTGCCTACATATACTCTTCTCTCTTTTGCTTACCCTTTTTACATTATAGCACTTTGATTTCTATCCAACTGCTACAATATTTGTCCGGATGAGAAACAGTACTAAACTAAAGACTTAACTTACATTCATAACAACTATAGTTTAATGCCGACCAAGATAAGTGGCTTTCATGTAGACATTTAATAGAGGGGTATTGATTTAAAAAGAAAAAAAGGAAAAAAAAAGAAGAAGGGTGATTTATCTTTTTATATCCTGTATTTTAGGTTTATTCAAAAATCATACCTTCGGTTTTGAATTTCATTAAATTTATATCTTCATATTAGATTTAAGACATAAATTTATACCTTACTTTCGTCAATAGTTGATTTTAACCTTAAAAATGACCAAATTACCCTTAAATAAATTAGATAAAAATTAAAACTTTAAAAAACAAAAACAAAAACAGACAAAAAAAGTCTATTTTGAAGGTATTCTACATATTTTTAAAGTTGAAAACCTTAGTTAAAGTTTTTTAAATTTGTAAAGTTCTCTTATTTTTAATTTAAGGGTATTTTAGACAATTTGTTATGTCAAAATTGAATAGTGATTGGGAAAATATATAATTTGTATATTAAAATAAATTTCAAGATATAAATTTGATGAGATCCAAAATCTAAGACATAGGTTTTGAATTAACTTAAAATAAAAGGTATAGAAACATAAATATTCATGAACTAGAATTTCTCTACCGTGGCCAAGTCCCCAAATCCAATATTTACTTTTGTTATTTACCGACACCTTTTAACTGCCGATGACCTTTCTCTATAATTGGAAGAGGAGTTTCAAGAACTGGATAAGAAAGCAAGAAATGTCAACTTTTTTTTCTTCTAATATTACTAAATTACTACATTTCTCATTAATTAGGATTAGTCTGCCCATTAAACGTTCTAAAACATGAATAAACTGTAAGAGATTAAGCACAACATATGTTCAATCAAAAAAGCACTATAAATGTTCTACCAAAAATACAAAAAATGCACAACATGTGGAAGTCTATATATGGAGAGTTCAAGAACAAGTCTAGACCTAGTCTTGAAGTTCCAGGTCTAAGTTGGACTCTAAAGTCTCTTCTTGACCGCTACTACTTCATAAATAACACGCCCCATCTGCAACCTTCTTTTCCCCTTGGAAATCCTAGACTTTAGCTCATAAGGGGTCCCTAAGGTAAAGAAAGAAGTGAGATATTAAAAAAGGAAAAAGCTCTTATAGAGCAGATCGAAAGATGAATCTGAGTCCAAAAAGTACAAACCCCCCATCACAGTCCAGCTACAAGATTTATTACACTCAATGTGGCTCTAGAACTTTGTAGCTAATTAGCTATATCTATGAAGCATAGGAAATTCAACGTCAAAAGGAAAAAAATTACTCAATGGAATTATGGAAGGACCAGATTTACCATATCAGGGTAAAAGATTTTGTTTGGTTTGTTGGGTTTTCTAGGGCACTAGGCACCAGTTTCTTCCTCAATTCAAGCAGGAAGATTTGGAATATGTTTTTTATTTTATTTTATTTTATTTTTTGAAATGATCCTTCTACTTTTTTTTCTTCCTATTTACACCAAATCCAAGAACAGCCAAATCAAAATCAGATGTACCACTAGGAATTCGGACTGCCTGTTGGCGAGTCACCAAAACTTACCAGTGATTTGACGGCGACTGTTACCTAGTTGTAAAGAAGAGGGAGAGAGATCGAGAGAGACAGATCTTACAATATTATGTTGGTAATCCATCAGTCTATGGAACTCATTGGAAATGTAATGGGATAATTGCTCATAATTACTACAAGCACAATGACAACACAAACTTGTACGAATGTGTTTATTGTAGGGTGTTACGGTGACACTACTACAAAATTGGATTTAGATAGTCCTAGTATTATTCTTAGTTTGTGATTGGAAAGAATTTTGCTATTCCACCAAAAATAATTTTTATATCCTTTATAAAAGATTAATTACAAAAATTTTTCCCAACTATAATCATTGTAATACTATATTTCTAAATTTTAAAATGTAATATTTGTTTCCTGGTTAGGGAGAATTTTTGTCCTTCATAGTTTAACTATATGAGATAACTTATGTCCTTCAAATACATGAGTTTATTCTAAATATGGGTGAGAAAGAGAAGGAAAGAATTATATTTCCCTTTGCTTCCTAATTTCTGAATTTTAGTCATCAATTTTAGGCCACACACGAATTTATTTTGGGATAAGTCATGAGTTTAAACTCATTAATCCGAAACATACTAAAAATTATTAATCTCAAACTCTAAAAATAGTGGACCTTGTGCTTAGTTAGGTTTAATAAATAAATTATGAAGCAATAAGGGAAATATGCGGAATAAGAAAAGAGATAAAAATTAATAGCTACATCGACGACGATGATCTACTCGGCCTAGCAATGTAAAACCACCTGTTTAGCTTGAGAGGGAGAGGGAGGAAGGGATCGGCACGAGGTCTCTAGTCCAAGCATTGGAGGTTCTAAAGAAAGAGATGGACAAAGAGGAGAGAGTGAGGAGATCAAAGATCAAAAATAGAAAGAGATCGGGGGGAGAGAGAGTGTGTATGTGTGTATGTGTTAGAGAGTGGGATTGAAAAGGAAATTAGATGGAAATTCTATAAAAAAACAAAGATAAAAATTGGAAAAATAAAAAGTTGAAAACTACAAACGGCCTTTATCTCCAAAAGTTGCAACAACTGCCCTGTCCATTCTTAATAAATAAAATATTTAATTAACATGATATTACCATCAAATATTTTATATGGGAAAAGTAGTTGTGAAGTATATTGTTCGTGGAATACGTTATTAGAACCGTTAGATTTAAAATCTAAGAAAGACAAAGGAGCATCAAAATAATATATGAGACCTCTAACACAAGATTCGACACTAATTAAGAAATTTATTAAAAAGAAAAGGCCAAAAAGGAAAAATAAATAAAAAAAAAAAAAAAAAATCTTCTTCACCACCTCTAATGAATCCTCTATCACCATTGGCAAACTTCTCATTTGGGCGAAGATCTTTTCCGTGCTTCTCGTCAAGGCCTCTGATCACCCACGTGGCCACGCCTCACCGCCGTCGAAATCTCGACCTCTATGACCCCCTTTGCCACTGGCGTATGGTCCCCTTGGCCCCTATGCGATCCTGGTGGTCAAATGAACTTCCTTTTTTTGTTTGGTGCGTTGAAAAAAAGGGGAAAAGATTGGAAATTGTTTCAATTATGGGCATCAATCAAATGGTTTTGTCTCAATTTGGAGGACATTAAGAGGTTTTTTCATTTTCCGAATTCTCATATCCATTATTCAAAAAAGAAAATAAATTATAGCTCGCATCAATGGGGGGAAGATTCGTTCTCGCTATCAGGGGGACGAGCATAGGGATTTTTTACTTAAACTACTTTCCTCCATTTTCCTCATCTCATCATCACCAAAATTTGAAAGACATACATATATCAGAGAGAAACGGAAAAAAAAAAATCTTAAATGAGAAGATTCAGAGTAGAGAAATAAGCTAGTTTTGTGGAGGGGGCTTCCATGCTGCTGCCATGGGGGAATAGGTTCACCAATGTGCCTCTCTTGCATCCTTGTCGGGGCCTACCAGCATCATGGTCACCGGTGGTGAACTTAGTAGCAAAAAGATTTGAACTATATTGAAGTTGAATTTTTTTCTTCTTTTGGGTAGTTTTTCTTTTTCTTTTTTCAAGGAAATTTGAACTATATTAATGCATGCCATAATTTAAACTATATTAAGCCCGTTAAAGCCTCATAAGATTCAGTGTAGGCCTTCAAATCATGGTGGGAAAAAAGGTGCCCCTACCATAGACTAGCCCGTTTTATATAAACCTATTATTTAGGGTTTTTAGTTTCAAATTACCTACCATATATGTATGGGAGGGTCTATTGAAAATGGTTTATTCTTCACCAAATGGAAAATGATCAAAAGGTGGAGTGTGGTTCATGAATTTACATCAATCGTAACAAAAAGATAGAACACTTAAGTGTTTGAAAAGGTGGTGGAAACCAGTAGTTAGAATCATCTTTATTGTAGCATATAAGAGCTTTATATTATAACAATTTTTTTATTATTATTGTAGCATGTGAGAGCTTCATACTGTTCAAAACTGAGTTTGTGGTGGGAACTCAGCCAAACATAAGGTGCACATAGTTCCCTTTACATCATATTATATGAGCTAAGTACAACAAAAATGATTACAAAAATAATCATTTTATTTTATCAAAATTTATTCTCTCACCATGTACTTCAAATGATGACAAAAGCATACTTTATTTTACAAATTTCTTATAAATAGATTTGAGAATGTGTATTTAACAATTTATGACAATATTTTCATTTTAATCACAAAATTAAAACTATTATTGAAATTAAATACACTTCACACAAATATACAAATTGATTTTGCAAATAAAAAATTACCAATGCATAAATTTCACAAACATTTCCCTAAAATTATGGGGAAAAATATAGATTAGTTTCATAATAATAATAATAATAATAATAATAGCAGCAATCCATATTTTGATGGGGCATCAAACATATCGACATAGGTCTAGGGTGTTTGCTAGTGGGCTACGAGACCCACAGTTCATGAGACCCATCGACTTTAGTTGCGATTGATGATTTGTTGTCAGAGTACAACAGAGTCCATAGTGTAATGAAAAAAAAAAAAACATGAATCTTCTTTTGTTAGAGGCTGCTAGATCTCATCCCCATTGTTTGCAAAAACAAGTGGGGCTCATGGTTGTTCATTGTTGATGGGGGTCGCACCCACTACGATATATATGAGGCTGCCAAACGGTGCGAGATGAGTGAGGTGAGATGGCTATGTGGTCATCCAAGGGTTGGGGTGAGGGTTGCCATGGTGAAAATTTGGTGACAGGAGGTTAGCAGGCAGCGAGGGTGGAAGGGGGCTGAGTGCCGATAGCATGGGTGGAGATCGGCGACAATGGGAGATTAGGGGGTGTAACATCCGTGAATTTTAAAGTAAAATTAATTATGTTAAGTTTAATTATTAAGTGTGCCAATGTGATTTTGTTGTTAATTTTAGTATTTAAAAAAAACTTTGTTGCATTTGTTATGTTTGAAAAATTGATTTTGGTTTTGAAATACCAAATGACACTTTTGCACCATATATTTCTCATATTTACCAAAATGACCTTAAGGCCCCTTTTTTTATTTTTCTTTCCCCCTCTCTCTCCCACTTTCTTCTTTCTCTCTTTCCTGCTTCACTTCTGACACTCTCTCTCTCTACAAATCTTCAATCTCAAGCTCCATTATCATTGATTTAAAGCCAAGAAATGAGTTCAATCCATTAATTTTTTCTTCAAAAACATCAAATTAAAGGTTAGCCCCTTTTCTTTAAAGTTTTTAGATTTTTGTTTTTAAATCTCTCATGTATTTTGCAATCCAAACATGTTTGAGTTTAAATAACCTTTAATATGAGTTTATGGAACTTAAATCACCTTGAATCCAAGCTTTGTTTAAGCAAAAATGAGATTTAAACTAGTTTTTACATTTTTCTTCTTTTTCAGAATAAACCTTGGATTCACTTAAAAACTTGTTAAAAAGTGTTCAAATGTTTTTTATTTTGTATTTTTATCATGTTTTAATGTTACCATGTTTTGAGAACTGAGAAAAACAGGTTTGAATGAGTTTTAAACTCGGATATGATGAAAACTCGAGACTTGGAACTTTCTATATCGCGATAGATCGATAGGCCAAACTCAAAGTTTGATAGGCCAAATTGAAGAGTTTAGCAGGCTAATTCATATCTTTGGCAGGCCTAACTATAACAGTTAAGCAAGTCGAACCTGAATCTTCGTCAGGCCGATTGAGCATCACAAAATTGTACTTTTAGTCCTAGTTCTAATGTTTAATGATTTAGATATATTTTAAAAGGATTGTGATTTTTGTGTCATGATTATTTTGAGTCAAAAAGGCACACTGATAATTAAATTAACATAATGATATTTGATGAATGAAATTTCTAACTTTAAATGTGATTTTTAAGGTTTTGAAAGCTAATGGACCTTACGTTAGCTAACTGTATTGAATTTCAAATGAGGTAGGATTTTTTCTATCCCTTCTTTGGTAGCCCCTTTTTATAAAATTGTTTTTGCCAAAGTTTTATTCTTTAATGGTTTTGAGAATAATTTCCATCTTTGATCTTGAAGTTATTGTATATTGATATTCTTTTCAATTTTCAAAACCCGTACAGTGATGTTTTATCAAGTTTTTTATAAGTAAGTATTTATTGATTTTTATCAAGGTTTTGAGATTCTTTTATTAAGTGTGATTTGCGAATAATGTTTTCATCTATGACGGTTATTTTTTAAACAACTTGATTAAACTAATTATCCTACTGAGCCTTCCGCTCACGTTTTATTGTTTTTAAAACCTTCTTCCTCAAGTTTGACGAAGAAGGAGCACAAGTAGAAATGATATTTTCTCAAAAACTGTCGTATAACACGTGTACTGTACGACTTGTCCCAGTGTTGATGTCAGCTATGTCAGTTACATAGCCTAATCTAGACTATAAATGATGATTTTCAATTGTCTTGTATTAATATTATGATTTATTGTTTAATTACCTACCCACCTTCATGGTAAGCGTTCACGTGATGGTGACTGCCGATAAGATTTCCACTGAGCAGTTTGACTTACATCACTTACTTTACGTTGATTTACTCGGTTTAATTAATCTTCTTTAACTTAACGATCCCTCCATTTTCGAGACGTTACAAAAGCTAATCAACAGTTGTGGGGCTGCTCTCAAAATTTTAAGAGCTTAAAACTTATATAATGTTAAGGTTAGGAGGAGTTAAAGGGCTGAGATCTAAAGTGGATTGGATATATGACTAAGATTTACTTGGATAAATTGATTTCTTATGAATTTTGAGGTATCATTATAATTATGGAGTTTGAAAATATGAATGTAATCAAGTGTAGGCGTCTTCATCCTCATTTTTATGGAAAAGAAAATTTTGGACAATTTATTAATCTAAACATCAACATTTCCCACTCCACCGATGGAGGATGAAACTGCCTCCTAGCACAACTTTCCACTATTTTTATGCATGCGTAGCTTACAATGACCCAACTTTTTTGGAAAAGCAGACGTGGCTGCATTGTTTGATAATATGTCTACACAATGCTTGATGGGTAATCTATTTAATCTTATAGGTTATAATTTTACTATTAATAAAATAATAAAATTTATTTTAAAAAAATATACTACATATTAAATTAAAATCCTATAAAATAATAAGACTTAGTCTAAAAAAATATACTGTATATTAAATTAACGCTTATAGTTTTATAATAATAAAGTTTTAATCGTATAGAGTTTCATCCAGGGTGTCCAAAAACTCATACTCTATTCATAACATATTTTGTACTCGTTCAAATGAAAACGCATAATTATATGTGTTGGCTCCGTCATTTGACTTGCGTCGCACGAAAATTATTGTTGATTATTACTGTTGTTACTGTAATTTACAATTTGCCATTAACAAGACTTCAAGTTTTAGAGGGAGAATTCTGCCAAAAAGTTGGAAAGAGAGAAGGCGGTGCAGGTTCTCCTTCGAAAAGATACCGCTCTTGTGGTTTCAAAAAGGTGAGTAAATGAGACACGTATGTGGAGCTACAATATCTATGCTGCAGTCTATTCTGCAGATATCAGAACTGTCACATCAAGGGATAACGATGGTTTAATATGTTACTTAAACGTAGGATCTGCTAAAGAAGAAAAAGATGAAAGGAAATCCTTTTTTCTTGAGAGGAAAAAAAAAAAAAGGGCGAATATCCCATTTTCTTGTGCCAAAACAAAAAGAGAGAGAGAAAAACCTTCCAAACTTAAGTCGGTAACGCTCTTCAGGTTTGTTTCAAAATTATACATGTGTAGCTTAGCTCTAGACGACTTGTAGGTAATAGCATATGCTACATAGCTGTTGTCATACCTTATTTTTTCCCAGTTTAATAACTATTAGTACTTAAGTGCACATGTAGACGTCAGCTATCCCTTCGTTAGATCAATATTGTTCTCATTGTAAAATGCAAGTTTTCATTTTCATAAATAATAAGGGCAGGGTGCTTTTGTTGTACTCTTCATTTATTTTTAACATATAAGAAGAGAATCATTTTAATCAAAGTTGAAATAAATAAGTTATGACATTTTTTAATTTAAACTGTAAAAAATAATAATAATAATAATAATAAATGAATGGTTTTTATTGTAACAAATGTCTAAATTAAAAATAGTTGTTTACAATGGATTGTTTTGAATGAATTTTTTTAACTTGACAAACACTGGTTTCAATGTAAACTAAACAAGTCAGTCTCGCGTTCAATATGACCTAATTGGACAGCCTATAGTATGGTAGACCCATGTGGCTTAATTTATTTAATTTGACTTATCCAACCTAATAGGATGTAAAAAAACTCAGTTTGAATTGATAATTTGAATAAAAAATACTATAACAATTTAAATTTTATAAAAAATAATATTATAAAAAAATTAATTTAAATTGTAAATTGTAGTTTTAATCATCACTCTCAAGCACCCTACAAATAAAAAAAAGGATAAAGATGGTCATCACGTAACCTTATTAAGTGGGATACCCTCAGATAGCGAGGCACTGATAACTAATAGAATTTGTCAATATAAAGACCAACATAAAGTCGATTAGATTGTTTCCAAAGTCAATCTTGTACGACATTATCTGACTATGGAAATGGAGTACCGTACTTCCAAGAATGATGCAGCGAAACTAGGGAAGACAAAATGTTCCCGGCCTAACCCGGATAAAAGGATCTAAAATCCATCTAAAACAAAAGAACCTCAAAGGGGAATTAATCTCTAACGCCTCAAAATTAATTAAATAATATTAGTATAAGAAATAGTAGATTAGTATACCATGTTGGATATTTTAAATTTAATTTGATCATTTTGTAAAATTTTACGGATTAAAATTTTTTTTATTATTTTAATAATTTTTAATTAATTTTAATTATTTTAATTGTTATTTTGAATATTTAGAACAAAACAATTTGTCAAATGCTAAAGATACCCCGTTTTACAAGACCATAGGCGGCACACGGTTTTTACACAGTGAAATCGTCCAATTTTTCTCTCTATTTATTCTCTCACTCTCTCCTTCCCACGCTCATTCTCTCCTTCTCACTCTCTCTCCTGCTTGTCTCTCTCTCTTCTCTCTGCCTCTCTTTCTCTCAAGATTTTTGGAATCAAAAATCAAGCCCAAGCTTCGGATTAGTGGATTGGGGGCTCGGGAACATAATTTAGCAACCAAAAATATGATTTGAAGCTCGAACCCAAGGTTAGTTTTTAAAGTTTCAAAACTTTTTTAATTTTTCAATTTTCTTTGTATTTTGAAATTTAAGTTCAATTAAGCTTAGAAAACCTTTAATCCAAGTTAGAAAAACTTAAAACAACTAAAATCTAAGCTTTGTTTAATAAAAAACATATTTGAATCAAGATTTTCTATTTTTCACCATTTTTCTCTATTTTCTGAATTTTTCAAAATCATTGTGCAAACCTTGTTTAATTTAGTTCAAAAGTGTTTTATATTGTTTTTCTATCATCTATAGATGTTTTACATGCTTGAGAACTGAGAAAAACAAGTTAAAATGAGGATTTGGGCTCAGGAGGTTGAGAATCCGTGCTTGAAAAATTTTAAAATTTTCTAGTTCGGTAGGCCAAACTTCATGTTCGGCAAACCAGATTCATGAGTTCGACAGGCCGAATTCATACGACCGGCAAGCAGAACCTAGGAAATTTCGATAGGCCAGACTTGATTTGCTGGCAGGCCGAACTGTACAGTTCGGTAGGCCGAACTAGGGAGACCAGCAGACCGATCGAGCATAGTGAGAATTTGTTGTTTTTCACCTGATTTCACCCTTTTGAACCCTGATTGAGATTTTAACATCACAGTGTGATTTTATATCCTTAAATGGTACACTAGGACACCATGAGATAGTTTAGTAGCATAGGACGTCTCGAGCTAGATACTGATAGACCTAATTTCTATTTAAGGCTATTCGTGGTTCCGCAGAGCTAACATATAGGGGACCAAGACTACAGTATGGGACACCAGCACGAGTATTGAGGTAGGACTTCTACCCCTTCCTTGGTAGCCTAGTTTTAAAATAATTTTGGCCTCAAAAAGGATTTTTATCAAAATGTTTTCAATGATTGATTGAAAAGGGATTTTCATTGACTGATTTCATAAACAGTAGATTGAGGTGATTTTCATGATAAACCTCATAATAAATGTAAATGAAAATACTTGGTAAATGGGTTTTAAATAATAATAGAAATATATATATGGGCATGATGCCATATCAGAGATCGGCTCGTGTAGCGTGTGACCTTGGGGGCAGGTCCCAAAACCCAACTGGACCACTTCAATGATGATATAAATATGATTTGTTCAGAAAAGGATAAAAAGGTACCTTCTGGACGAACTGTTTTAATGAGACGTATTTGAAAGATTTATTTATTTAACTCTATTTTCTATTTATTTCTTTGAAAGATAAATTTTATATTCAAATTATTTATTTGTTTTTAAAACATAATCCTACTGAGCCTTTCGCTCACAATTTATTTGTTTTCAAAACCTTTTCCCCTAATGGAGTACAGCTAGAGTCAGCAATTTCAGACACGACACGGTGACACGATACGAAAATGACATGATATAAACGGGCTTGGACCGTACGAATATTAATTGGGTAATAAATAGGTTGGCATGAATAACACGAAAATAAACATGTTAGATTCGTGCTAGCAAGTTTAACACGCTTAATTAAACGTGCAATAAATGTGTCAACACGACACGACACGACCCGCACGTTTATAGCATGTTTAAACTTGAAATCAAAAAAAATTTAAGAATTTTGCAGCCTTTAAGATTCAAAATTGCACCAAAGGCCAAAGGGTGCTCTTAAGTGCTTCTCACCACCACGCTGCTGGGTTGCCATTTGGTATTCATGAATAGATTTTATTATATTTATATTGATTGTTTTTGCTTTTGACACAAGTCCTACATCGAAAGTGAACAGAGCTCTCTCCACTCTATTCTCTAATATAATGCCTCATGCTTCCCTTGTGAAGCATATGTTGCAAATGGAAGCCATCTGCGGCTTTGAAGGAAGTTTTCTCTGACAAGGAGAAAAGAAAAATGCAGTTTAAAGGATTTAATAATTTAAAAATTAGAGAAAAAAATTAAAATACAGTTTAAAATATTTAATAATTAAAAATATTATATTATTTATATTAATATTTATTATTTAAAGCTTTTTAGTGTTTTTTGGTTTTAAAAAATATTATATAGAAAAAATTAAACATTAATTTTTTTAATTGTGTAAAAACAATTATATAGTAAAAAATTAAATATTAATTTTTTTAATCATGTAATAATCGTGTCATGTTATTCGTGTTTTAGGTTTGTCATGTTTGTGTTTGCAGTTTAGACACGTTTATTAATCGTGTCGCGTCCGTGTTTACTCTAATCATGTCATGTTATAAACATGTTGGCACGAATACGACACATGAACGCAACACACAAACATAAATTGCCAGCCCTAAGTATAGCTTAGGATCGGAGAGGAGTTCGTTGACCAGATCTATGAGCTATAAAAGAGCCAAGTAGGTTATTTGAATTATAAAATCAAGGCATATATTACTTTACTTTTTCTCCTTTCATCTTGGACTATGGTTGTAATTTAATATTGTCGATACTATGTGTGAGCACAAGTTGTGGGTCGGTGGGACCCAACACCTATTTTCTCTTTCTCTATTATTTTATTTCATTTTCTTATTATCTTACTTGTTTAATTGTTATAAATATTTGTTTAAAAGGGCTTTTAAATTTTCACTATTTCTTAACTAATTAAATTCTTTAACTTGTGTTTTTAATTAAATGTCTTTTAATTTAACCTAATCAACCTGTCACGTCACCTCTCATACTCCAAGGCGTGACATAATCTTGAGAGAAAAATACTCAAACTTGCATTCAACACTCAATATTCTAGTCTAACCATTAGAATAGGTAATGTGGCTGTTTATAGTCTACTTACAAAATGATAACAAGATAATAGATAAAGCAAACGACATAATAAATAAACAACCAAAACAAATAATAAAAATAGAGCTAAGTAGATAAGTTAACATAAACGATAGTGCAAATATGAAAACAACTACTATAGTGGTAATCTTCTTACATCAAAGAAGGTTTTTGGTTGAGGAGCTTTGGTCGAGAGCTTCTTATTGCCACACGTATTATAGGGCTTGAAACCATACATTGAGACAACATGCCTACTCTTATCCATGTAAAGGAGCTCAAATATCATGGAAAAAAACAAACACATTGACATCAAATACTGTTTCATTGGGGACATGGTTGCACAAAAAGCACATTTCTTCGAGTTTTGTCGATTCTCTAGCTAAGCCTTAAGCTCGAGATGTTTGTTAAGCTCATGTTAGAATCTAGGACTGCTAAAATTGTGATTTATTTGTATTATTGAGTTGACTATGACATTTGAATCTTTTTTTTATCCGGGATATTATTTATGAAGTTGGTGTTTCTTTTTTCATGCTTAGTTAATGACATGGTTTATGTTTAGCGTGCACACTGTTGTGGTTGGCTTACTCACATGCGCGATCCCCTTTGGCACTTGGAGAATGAGCAAAGATGGGACTAAAAAACTTAAGGCACTCAGAAAGCAAGCTAAGTTGAAGTTATTAGTAAAGTGTCACTTTGGAAAGAGCCAAGAGGCTAAGGTCATTTTTTTTAAAGCTAACTATAAATATATATTAAGAACTCATTATCCTTACGAAACCTATGGAATAGCTGGAGTTGAAACCTATAGCGTTGAGTAACTAGCATGTTATTAATCCAAGTCAAGCGTCAAGCGACGAATGAAGTAAGATGTGTATAGTTTTTGTTTTTTTTCAAGGTGAGACATACACTCCTTAAAAGGAGAACTTTGGAATAGCTTATATTCATACTCCATATGCTTAGCGACCAATATAAGGAAGTGGCAGAATGAATCTCTGCTTCTTCTTTGTGTGGGTCTTTATAGCTCATTACGATTTATTGATCACATATATTATCGTGCCTATGGGGATTATTTTTTTCGTATCAGGAGGTGAAAGTGTATATGTAAAGGGGCAATGTCCATAAAACAATCACTCCAAAGCTAAATGATATAAAGATGATCCAAAGCCAAGTGATGTGAAGATGATGAGAAGACTATTTAGTAACACATTCACTATATATATATATTCATTGTCGACAAGTTGTGTCAATTCTAGTTACTACAATAAAACTATGAACATCAATACTAGTGAGGGGTTGTGTAACGCCCCGTGGATAGGGTCAGTAAGTTTTAGGTAAAAAAGATGAAAATTAAAATAAACAAGAGGAAAAGTGAATAAATATAAGTAGAAAGTAAATAAATATCATCGACGGTCATCGTCACGTGAATGCCATGAAGGTGGGGCTAAGATCTTATCCTCATTCACCATCACGTGGATATTTACCATGAAGGTGCATAAGTAAATAAAAAACAAATCATATTATTAATATAAAATCATTGAAACTCATCGTCTTTGAAATAAATGACGCAGTGGGATTCACAAAGATGAAAATGACATCGAGAGCAACATCAAGACAAGTCGGACAATACATGCATTATACCACAATTCTAGAGATAATACCATTTCTACCCAAAGAGTCAGGTTTCGATCCTAGGACCTTCCTTCCTCTTCAAACATTAAAGGGTGATTTTTTTTTAAAAAAAAAAGAAAAACGTGAGCGAAAGGCTTAGTAGGATGATTAGTTAAAACAAGTTATTTAAAAACGATTATCACAGATAAAAATATTATTCATAGACAAAAATCAATAAGCACTTACTTATAAGAAATTTGATAAAGAATCACCATACGGGTTTTGGACATCGGAAAGAATATCAAAATACAATTCATCAAAATCAAAGATAGAAATTATTTTCATCAAGCATTCCCAAAATAGTTTAAAAAGGGCTACCAAAGAAAGGGATAGAAAATATCCTACCTCATTTAAAATCCAATAATGTAAGCTCCAAATAAAATTTAACGTATGCTTTATATACTTTCAAAACCTTGGAAACTGCATTCAAAATCAGAAATCACATTTAACAAATATCATTATGTCAGTTTAATTATCAGTGTGCCTTTTGACTCAAAATAATCCTAACACAAAATCATAATTCTTTTGAAATATTTCGAAATCATTAAACATTGAAAACCAGAAGAAAAATATAATTTTTTAAGTCTACAATCGGCCTACAGAATATATTGGTTCAGCCTGCCGAACCTGCACAGTTCGGCCTACCAAACATCTAGACCAGCCTACCGAACTGCTATAGTTCGGCCTACCGAAGATATAAATCTAGCTTGCTGAACTTCTTGAATCCGACAGGCTAAGATCAAATTCGGCCTGTTGAATTGGCAAAATTTGGGGACTCAAGACTTTGAGTCTCAACCTTTTCAAACTCAAAAATTCAAATTAAAACCTCTTTTCTTAATCCTAGAGCATAAAAATAACATAGAAAGCATAAAAAGTTATAATAGAACAAATTTAAACCATTTTCCCTAAATTTAAACTCAATTTCTTTCACCTTTGATTTGGAAATCAAAGAAAAATGCAAAACTTGATTAAGTTGATTTTTGTTTAAATAAAGCTTAAATCCATGATAAAACAAGTCCTGTAAGCTTAAATTAAACATTATCTAAACTCACCAAAGTTTGGATTGCAAAATACATCAAAAATTCAAAACGAAAATAAAAAAGTTTTAGAGAAAAAGGGCTAACTTTTAATTGGACTTTTTGGATTAAAAACTTTGTGATTAAACCTCAATTCCATCTTCAAATCAACGAAATGAAGCTTGAAATTAAAATTTTTCAAAGAGAAAGGGAGAAAGAGCTTAGCGTGAGAAAGAGAGAGAAAAAGAGAGAGAGAAAGAAAGTGTGAAAGAAAAGAAAAAGGAAAGGGAAAAGAAAAAGAAAAGACCAAGGGCATTTTCTTAAATATGAGAAAAATGTGGTGTAAAAATATCATTTGGTATTTTAAAACTAAAAATTCATTTTTTTTTTTTTTTGAAATATAGCAGATGAGATAAAATCTTAAATGACCATAATTAACAATAAATTCACACTTGGCACACTTAATAATTAAACTTAACATAATTAATCATACTTAAAATTCAAGGGTGTTATAATCCACCCTCCTTAAAAGAAATTTAGTACTCACAATTTAAAAAATCAAAAGTTTAAAATCATAAGTAACACTATGAACTCAAACGTAGCTGTAACGACAACTGTCATGATATAAAACTTAAAAAACCAAAATAAAACAGTAAAAATCTCATAGGTTCAGTTCCCAAAAGATCTCAAGCCTACGCTCTGATACCATTCTATGACGGCCCGGGAGGGGGTTAGTAAGTTTTAGGTTAGGAAAATGAAAATTAAAGTAAATAAGAGAAAAAGTGAATAAATATATGTAGAAAGTAAATAAATATCATCAGTGGTCATCGTCACGTGAAATGCCACAAACTTGGTGCAGAGAACTTATCCTCATTCACCATCACGTGGATGTTTACCACGAAAGTGCATAAGTAAATAAAATACAAATCATATCATTAATATAAAATCATTAAAAATCTTCATCTTTGAAATAAATGACATGGTGGGACTCACAAAAATGAAAATGACATCGACAGCGACATCGAAACAAGTCGTACAATGCACGCATCATACCACAGTTATAGAGATAATATCATTTCTACCCAAAGAGCTAGGTTTTGATCCTAGGACCTTCTTTCCTCTTCAAACATTAAAGGGGGATTTTTTTTAAAAAAAAAAAAAAAGAAAAACATAAGCAGAAGGCTCAGTAGGATAATTAGTTAAAACAAGTTATTTAAAAACAATTATCACAAATAAAAATATTATTCACAACCAAATCTCAAGATCTTGATAAAAATCAATAAACACATACTTATAAGAAATTTGATAAAGAATCATCATACTGGTTTTGAAAATCGAAAAGAATATTAAAATACAATTCTTCAAAATCAAAAACAGAAATTATTTTCATCAATCATTTAGAAGACCAAGCAGTTAGCCAAAATCGTTTAAAAAGGGCAACCAAAGAAAAGGATAGAAAATATCCTGCCTCATTTGAAATCCAATAACGTAAGCTCTAAATAAAATTTAATGTATGCTTCATATACGTTCAAAACATTGAAAACTGCATTCAAAATCAAAAATCACATTTAATAAATATCATTATGTCAGTTTAATTATCAGTATGCCTTTTGACTCAAAATAATCCTAACACAAAATCATAATCCTTTTTGAAACATTTTGAAATCATTAAACATTAAAACTAGAAGAAAAATACAATTTTCTAAGTCTACAGTCAGCCTGTCGAACATCCTAGTTTGGCCTGCCAAACTTGCATAATTTGGCCTACCGAACATCTAGACCGGCCTGTCGAGCTGCTACAGTTCGACCTGTCAAAGATATGAATATAGCCTACCAAACTTCTTGAATTCGGCATGTCGAAGATCAAGTTCAGCCTACCGAACTGGTAAAATCTGGGAACCCAAGACTTCGAGTCTCAACCTCCTCAAGCTCAAAAAATTTAAATTAAAACCTCCTTTCTCAATCCCAAAGCATAAAAATCACATAGAAAGCATAGAAAACCATAGTAGAACAAATTTAAACCATTTTCCTCAAGTTTAAACTCAATTTCACCTTTGATTTGAAAATCAAAGAAAAATAAAAAACTTAATTAAGTTGATTTTTGTTCAAATAAAACTTAAATCTATGATAAAAACAAGTCCTATAAGCTTAGATTAAACATTATCTAAGCTCACTAAAGTTTGGATTGCAAAATACATCAAAGATTCAAAACAAAAATCAAAAAGTTTTAGAGAAAAAGGGCTAACCTCTAATTGGATTTTTTGGATGAAAAACTTGGTAATTAAACTGCAATTCCATTTTCAAATCAAGGGAATGAAGCTTAAAATTAAAATTTCTCAAAGAGAAAGGGAGAAAGAGAGTTGAGCATGAGAAAGAGAGAGAAAAAGAGAGAGAGAGAGTGTGACAAAAAAAAAGGGAAAGGGAAAAGAAAAAGAAAAGGCCCAGGAGTGTTTTCATAAATATAGAAAAATGTGGAGTGAAAATGTTATGTGGTATTTTAAAACTAAAAATCAATTTTTTTTTAAATGTAACAGATGAAATAAAATCTTAAATGACCAAAATTAACATCAAATTCACAATTGGCACACTTAATAATTAAACTTAACATAATTAATCATACTTTAAAATTTAGGGGTGTTACAGGTTGTTAGCATGCTCTAAGAGATCACTTAAAGAGATTGAGGAGGTTAACAAATTGACATGACTAAATGAGTCTAGGACATACGAGACATTAAGACAAGTTTTTTCCTAGTTTGACTAATTTAGTATAATTACGATCTCATGATTGATGATGATGGTACGTACGCTTCATCCCATAAGTTTAAGAAAAGATAAAAATGATGGCAAGATATGTATAATAAAGCAAAAATTGAATCATGCATAGCATCTTTGCTTGTGTTCCTGTATGAAATGTTTATGAGGAAACATTTTATATAGAATACGTTTTACAATAAAGGTTGATGAAGAAGGTTTTATGAAAAATGTTTTGTGAGGTATGTTTGAGCTTACTGAATGAATGCTCATTAAAATTCCTTCATGTTGTACGAGATAATGTAGAAGGACAATATTAAAGTTTTATGGGCTTGGTATGGCGGTGGAGTAAATGTAAAGGTTGGGCTATGGATATTACTACAATTGTCTTCCATTTTATTGAAGAACTTTGTATTTGTTAAAGAATGAGACTTATGTTTCTATTTATGTTGCAACATAAGTTACAAACAGGTCTAAGTATGTTTTTAAGGGAAAAAAAATTAATCCGTATTTTCTTACTAGTAAGTAAGATTATGATTATGAAATAAAGTTCAATCAAGTTAAATAACTGACTCGAGAAGTCAAATCATCACAAGTGTAGTGCTCCTAAACTTTTTATATGTACATGGCTCAAAAGTCGTATGGTTTATTTACCTTGTATGAATGGAACAATGAGTATCATGGTGATAAAAAAACACATTTTTTGGTACCCAGTATTTGAAGTGAGAGATGTTGAACATTTTAGGTTTATAATGACTCAATAAAGACGTCCATAATGGCCCACTCATGTGGCATAATGTATTTAATTTGACTTACTTAAATTAAATACAAAAGAGCATATCAAGACATGTTAGTCTAGCGACACGAAACGTAGAGGTGGGATAGAGGGAGCATAGTTCAATCCTGCATTATATAAAAAAGAAATAGTTATAACTTGTCCTAGTTCAATGGGATATCCTCGGAGAGTGGAAAAATGATAATGGATGGGATTCCTCAATAAAGAACTAACGCAATGTCAATTTTTGTTATGTGACAAAACTCTCTTTCGTCGTTTTTTATTCACGTTCATTGTGGGGTCCTTGGTTTATGACAAACAATGGGCGTTGTAGTGACTTTCACACATTGTGAGCATGGAGAATGTGATTCTAAATACCGCGGACTTGCTGCATAGAGATCTTGGACTGTATTTGATTTGCACTGGCTTTGTATGATTTCATTAACTCCTTTTCCTCCAGAATCAATTTTTTTCCTATTTATTAATACTAGTAGTTATAATGTTTTTTCAAAAAAAAAAAAAACTTTGGAATATTGTTCTCAAACACGGACCATATGTATTAGTGGACCATCTTACGGCTAATTATAGTACAACTGTAACAAATGTTGGAATAGGATTCGTATAAAACAATATATTCTTATTTTGACGATTTGATATTATTTTAGATAAATCACATTTTATTTATAATTCATATGAAAATTTTTTTATTTGCTATGTTTGTGAGTAAACCATCGTAAGGATCCAATATTAGTCAATTCATGAATGTAAGCATGATAATGTCGAAGCCATAAAATTTTTATGTTCATATCTTATTTTATTTTATTTTTATTTTTACATGTTATCATTGCATCGATATAGGTAACTTGTATACATTTCTTATAGTGTTTTCCTTATGTGCTTGTTTGGCTTATTATCTTTGTTCTTTGCAGCTTATGCTTTTCCGTTTCTTATCTTTTAATCTCTTATTCTTGGGTTTATTCGACTTTGAGATTTTTTTTTTTTGGGGGGAGAAATTGCAATAGATGTTGTATTTAAAAAAACTAAAAGAAAATTATAATAGACTTTTTTTTTTAAATGTGAAATATATAGCATATTTAAATAAATAAGTATTTTAAACTAATAAAAAATTCAAAATACCCTTAATAATCACATCTCATGATGTTTTTTTTCTCTATTTTTTCTTTTATTCTCTCCCTCTCCTTCTGTCTCTGTCGCCTCCCTCTCTATTTGTATGCGCGACAATAGCTGAGCACGTTCTTTCTCCTCTTTTCCCCTTTTTCTCTCTCTTCTCCCCATCGTTCTTCCTTCTTCGGTAGTACTCTCTTCCTCTATCCTTTTTGTTGAATTTCACCCTTTCCACCTCTGCTCTTCTTTACCTGTCCTCATTTCTCTCTCTTCTTCGCTCCTGTCATCATCAGTGAATCATCATCTCATGCACTCCCGAAAGCACGGGTTACTTGTCAGCATATCAATTGAGATGCCCATTTCGTTCTTTTTCCAACAAGGCCCGATCGTCACCAAGGATTGAAAAATCCA
The DNA here is from genome assembly GCA_946598075.1 of Artocarpus hirsutus. Taxonomy (NCBI): domain Eukaryota; kingdom Viridiplantae; phylum Streptophyta; class Magnoliopsida; order Rosales; family Moraceae; genus Artocarpus; species Artocarpus hirsutus. The sequence goes on along the minus strand of CAMOHE010054615.1, from coordinate 15,415 downwards.
CTTTTACGCGGATATTTTTGTGAAAATTTTCTATTTTAGAAGCACCGTTACAAAAATAAAGTTGTATCATTTTCACAAAAATTTAAAATTTTTCATAAAAATATCTACAAATATCTATATTTTGATAGAATATTAATTTTTGTAAAAATTTTAGTGTTAGATGATAAAAATGGGGAAATTTTATGCAACTTTTCACGAAAATACTCTGTGCTTCATACTTTTCTTTTTCAATTTACTTTTACAATGTTATAAAATTCATGTCTTTTATTTACTTTTTTAATGTAGTCTTTCATGGATTAACTTTTTAATGTTATAAAACTCATGTTTTCTATTTACTTTTTATATGAAGTCTATAGATTCAAACTATATATAATGGGATGACCAAATTTTTTGGGTAATAAAACTGAAGAGCTAAATAAGTGGAGAACTTGGTATTGTTTCTTACTTCTTAGCAATTAGGTGAAAGAAATATACATGGCATATTTAAAATTATATAAGAAACTATTCAAATCCCCAGTCTTGGTATGAATATTGTTTAAAGTAAGAAGGTATTTTAAGTACCTTTGAACCTCTTAGACGCTCTATACGGTATGATATTCTCTTATTTAGTACGAAACTTTGCATGTAAAGTACTTGCATTTGGTTTGACTTTTAACTATTTTACTCAATTTGAGATTGTATGTTTATCATTTATCATATTATGTTCAGTTCTTACAATTCATAATTATCACATACTTAGAATTTTAGTTGAGATTTTCATCTAAATTATGTGTTATTAATAATTTTAAAGTTTCTTAAAGTCTCATTTAAGAGTAAAGTATTTTAAGATGACTTTTCATATTTTACATCAATTTCAATTAATATCGATATCTCTGTTAATTTTTACAGAAAGTTTAAGTATCGATATTTCCGTAAGTATAGATATTTTCATCCCTAATCACCACTAACAATGAAGGAGATCGGGCGACAGAGATTTAAAGATAGATCTGAGTCGTCGAGGGAGAATGATACAAGGACTATGGCTTCACCATTAACAAAGATATGAGGTTTTATCAGTGTTGGCTTCCCCAACACTCGCCTCCATCTTTGCCATTTTTTTCGCAACACTTTCTATCTTCTTAATATGTTGCTATTAATTTTTACCACTGAAATATGATATTTCCCTCCCTTTCTTCTTTTGGGCCTCTTCTCTATCTTAAGAAATTAAACCTTTTTTTTTAACTTAAGGGTGGAGAAAGTTGAACTCTTCACCTTTTGGTAGAGAATATTCCTTTATTACCTTTTGTCCACTATTGAAAATATTGTATTCCTATTGAATTGTCTATCCATTTGTGTGGGTGGGTACACTCTGAAAAAATATCAAATATTTGAGTTATTATTTTGTTTTACAAATCTTTTACGATTTTTATAGGATGTTTGACAAACTTAGTTTCAACTTATCGGTTCTAACTTAAACAGTGTAAAGCTTTCACATGCTATAGTATAAAGCTCTCACATACTACAGTACTTTCAATTCTAACTCTTAATTCCAATTCACTTCCCAGACACCGTATTAATAAAGGGGTGTTTGGCAAAGTGAGTTAGAAACAAAAGTAGAACTAATTTTGATTAAAAACATTATAGCATGTGAGAGATTTATGCTATAGTAACTTTTTACTTAGCATATAAAAGCTTTTTACTATTTGCATTAGAACTTATAAGGCATAAATTCTAACTTATTTTGTCAAACACAATAAAAATTTTTCACAGTTACAACCTAGAAGTGGGGAATTTTATAATCACTTCAAATTGATCCAATATTGCCACTGTTGGAAAAATAGTACTTAGCAAAAAATTTTTGTACCAAAGTATTTTCGAAAACATAAATTTGACACGTTATATACATAAATTAATCAGATCTTATTAACCTTATTTGATGAAGAGATCCCACAATCGATGAAGGGAATGGCGTTCCAAAAAAGCCTCAACCAACTGGCATTCTTTGTTATTCTCTATCTACGACCGGTATGTGTGTGGGTACACTTATACAGCTCTTCTTGGTGATTCTCCTTCCAACCAATTGAGAAATACTCAAAACTATGGTTCGTGATTTGTGAACAATAGCTCTTCATGGGAGTTTTAGAGACTTACAATATAGAGTGCTCACTCTTGATCTCTTTACTTATCTGAATAACATAGAAAACTGACTCCCTGTATATAGAGGTCATACCATGGTTGGTCCTTATCAAATAAGGCCTTAAAAATTTGAATCTAGATCAATATTTGATAAAAATGTATGAAAATATATGATCAGATTATTGTTCTATCGGTAGGCCATACTGGTAGATCGGCCTGTCGAACTTACTCCATCGATTGGCAGAACCTGAAGACCGGCTTGCTGAACTTATGATGAATGATCCATGTGAATTTTTATTTCCCACCCAAGATTCTTAGGATAGAGCCTCAGTTCTAATTCAAATAACCTAATAGAGAAGTTATCTGATTAAAACAGTCATATCTAGATAATCCCTAGAAAAATAAATATTCCCAATAATTGAACAAGTTTTTCTTGAATTAATTTACACAAAATTAATTCAACCAATAAATATGCATGAATTATCTGATCCTATCGAATTTCAGTCAATCTGATAATTTGACACAAGTGACCAATTTATTGAAAAGAAATGTCGTATTATTACAGAATTTTTATGAGCTAACAAGGGAGACTTGACGTACCTATATAGTTCAAGCTCCTGATAATTATGAAACCCAATATCCTAGATACACATTTCATAATTATCAACTCTAACGCTACTCCACTAAAAGCTTAGAGCTGCACTCTCGAACTATATAGAATTACGAAACCCAACTAGTTAAGTCTCCATGACAAATTATAATGTATTGTATTCCCATAGGATTATCCATAATCAGTTTAAGGATAAATTCTGTCTTACCTTTCTGATTATTTTTATCTTACGTTTCATTATCTCATTATCGAAAAACTTAGCATCCAAAGACAATATACCATTTGATTACACCTATGTATTTAAATGGTTGAGCGCTCTAGTTTTCTAATTACACGATAACACATATAAGAAGATATCAAGAACTCTTAAAGAAGAGCTATGGATTCTATATCTATGAATAATAAGTCTATGCTATCAAGAGTCATGCCTCCAACATACCAGCATGTGTATTAATATAAAATATGGATGTTACCATTTGGCACATCAAAAGACATAAGTCAAGATAACGGGCCCATTATTCATTTCAAAATTATGATACAACATATATAATTGTCTAAAGTGAATTGATTTGTCGAAACAGAATTATTAATCCAAATTAATTACACTTTATGTCCTGATTCAATACATCGTCAGCCATCTCTCGTTAGAAATATAAACAACATAATAATCTTTGCATGAATAAAGCACCCAACTTTATTCTCTCAATTGCAGGTCTTATGATTTAGACTATCACTTTTCGAATCATGTCTTTTACACAATCTTTCTATCATATGGCTGATTCTAAAGGCTTAGACTGACTATCTTATACTTTTATTTACTTATCATATATTCAACAAATATAAATATAAAAAAAATAATTTAATATGTAAATAATAAATAAATTTTTTATTGATAAAAATACCTTTAAAAATATATTACATTTTTATTTATTATTAATACATGTATGTTTAACCGCTACAGTTGGTGCTCTTTTTAAAGGGAATTGTTTAATGTTGGCTTGGGATTTATTTTGTGCTGTACGTCTATTACAACCAAGTCGTCTGCTAGAATTTATGGTTTACTCTGACATGTTGAAAAAGGTATGCTTTGCTGTCTCATTGGAAATAGGAAAATCTATATTATGATATTCCTTATAGTTAAACTACATTGAAAGTTTACATTAATGATAAAAAAAAAAAAAACAAAAAGAAAGAAAGAAAAAAACGAATATGGGGCTTTTCCGAGAGGACCGGAAACCGCATTATGCATGAGGTCACCAATACTGAGAAGTCAATGTATATTTGATTTGGCTTTCTTGGAAAACTAAGCTTGTATTTATCTTTACTTTTAAAAAAGTACTGGTTTTTTAGGAGATTTTAAAAATACCGAGACGTTTAAAATTAAAATCTAAAAATATTATAATATATAAAAAAATATTGTAAAAATATTGGTGATCCCAAGCACTCGATACATACTAGAAAATGTGCTCGTTCTGTGTCATGATGATTAGATTTGTATTAACTAATCCACGGCTAGGGTTGTTGATTGCTGCAGTTGATCTTGACGGTTAATCGAGACATAATTAGATTTGCACTAATTGCTCTTGTGTGAAAGTTAATACGTACGTGCAAGTAAGTACAATATCACACAGAGAATTATTGATTGATGGCATCGACATGTTTTTTTTTTTAATTTTTTGTGTTTTTGGTTGGAAGGAAAGAAAACCCTCATGTAATTAAGTACGGCAGTCTTTTTAAATAATAATTATTAAAAAAGCATGTCAGTCTTTACTGTTAAAGTAGTTCATTTTTTTGACTCATGTACATTTATGGACAAATTCTACGTTAAAAGTGAAATATATCCAAGAACTGCTAGTACAAAGATAGCTCGCCCTTTTCTTCGAACTTGACTTTTGAAATTGTGTTAAAAGTTTTCTTCTGAGTTTTGCTTGAAAGTTCGGAGGTATTTGATCTTCCTTCAGTTTATTAAGGTCCTTTCTTTTTCAGGACCAACATGAGTTGTAGTTGAAGTAGTTTTATCCCTATTATTATTATTTATCAAATGAAGAAAAAACGAGAAAACCTATAGACTATAATGGTAGTTCTTCTACTTGGGTACATCTAGAAAATTATTTCTGAGTTAGATTCTTCTCCACTTGCTATTTTCGGGCCGCCAATAGTTCTAGTACTCCATCCTCTAGATTCAGTATTTCTTTTCTCCTATTTCGTATGTTAGTTGTAGTTTCATGTTTTTTGCTTTTTGAAGACATATCATATATTTTAGTAGATTTGTGCCTTCTCTATCTCTCTCTCTCTCTCTCTCTCTTTTCTCCTTTGTCTTCTTTGAGTAAAGGATTTTGTGTATTTGTTGGGGTTTTTTTGAATGAAGATTTTGTGCTCTAAAAATGGATATTCTTTCTTTAGGGGGATATATGCATGATTCTTAAATGGCTAAAACTGTCCTAAAGTAATCCGTACACATCCTCACTAGCTAACTGCCTTCTCTTTCTCTCCCCATAACTTTTGGATTTTTATTCCTCGAATGTATCAGAAGAATATATGGCAAATTAGAGAGAGAGAGAGAGAGAGAGAGAGAGAAAGAGAAGCCAACTAAGAAGCAGAAGAAGAAGAAGTGGATAAAAGAGTTGAGTTGTTCTCCAAGGTACTCATCTTATGCATTACACTAAGTTTTTCTGTCCATTGTTTTGTATTTATATTTCCTTGATTAGTTGTTGTCAGTTTCAAGACTCATGTCTATTAAGATTCAGAGTGGTGAAGTATAAGATATCATGCTAACTTCTTCTAGATCTTAAGCTTTATCTTGTAGTTCTGAAATCTTTACCGAAAAGTATCTTAGGCGTCCATCTTGTAATTAAGGTTAATCCCAAAACTGTATCTTTTTTCTCTTTTTTGAATTCATGCAAGTTTTCATATGTTTTGTGTTTTGTTTTTTGTTTTTCGTTTTTTTATCTTTTTGCGGTATGCGCATGGTTATACACAAATAGAGGATTAGTGAGTTTTTAGCGGTGAAATATCCAAAAGAGCAAAAAGTTTGTCCAATGCAAACCCAATGGACTTGAGTTGAATATTAGAAAGCACAATCACTTGTTTATTTTTGTTACTTTGTGACTTAGGGAGTGAGGTTTTAAGGGAATTTCCCATCATGCAAAGACTTTTGTTAGAATTGTTTATGATACTTTCATAGTGATTTTTTTAATGTTTGTTTATTATTTTTTGAGAATTCCAGCGTGCTAAGACATTAGGCCATGAAAACATGGAGAGAGAGGAGGTGGATCCACTATATAAAAGCCCATATAAATAAGGTTGGTCATGTAAGTTGGATCACAAATGCATTAGGGGCCCAATTATATCCTTTTAGGTACACGTCCATTTTGTATGATATTCACCCACTTTAACATGTATTATCAAGTAACTAATAGTATTTTTCAGGGAAGGTAGAGTAAATTAGGTGGTATATAACTTTTTTACTATCACTATTGTGTTATATCATTTTTTTTTTCTTTCATTCATACATTTTTTTTAAACTAAAAACTAAAATATCCTTAGAAAATATATGTTTACCTAACCTTAACCTAAAATACATACGTATGTTCAATTATGCTTTTATATTATTTAAAAGTTGTATGTTTTAAATTTTTTTATAAAAGTGTTAAAATTAAAAAATAATACCATAAAAGCGGTGTGTATCAAATTGACCCGTGCCTGGTACTTATGCGGCATGATTTTAGGAACTTCATTACTTTAACCAGATAACAATATAACTTAGGTTTTTAAAAAATATATAAATAAATAAGTAAATTCTCCTCGTTCTTTTTCTCTTTGCAATTACGTGGTTATCTACTAGATTCTATAGCAGTCATTAAAGTTTCACATAGCTAAGACATCATCGAGCTTTTAATGTCCATGTATGATGTATTCTTGTCTTTGCCTGTATGTCATCATTCTATAATTTCACTATTTGTTTTTCTTTCTTTTCACGTCGTTTCACAAATCACGTCCTTTTAACGTTCTCACTATTCCTCTCAAGTCACGCACAAAGCAAATTAAAGACCTGCAAATTAACTTCATATTCTATTCCTATTGTTTGACACACACAAAACATATATTGATTCTATTTTTTGCGTTTGGCTTTGTTTTCCAGGGCTTGCCACTGTTATCACACTGTATTAGAAGCTACTGCAAATATTTGAGGTACTTGACCCTTTATTTTCCTGTTCCTCTTTTTCCTCAATATTTATGTTTCCATAATTTCTTTTTGTATCGTCCAAGTACAATTATGTAAAACTTGAAATTAAATATTGAGATTGAAGCATGTTTTATTAGAACAAATAGGACACAAGTGTAATTTTCTAAGTGAAAAATATGGATAGTATTATCATATATTGATAAACAGAGCTAATTTTAAGGCATAAAAGATGACATTAGTATTGTGTTAGTTATCTATCTTCACAAGAAATCATTGGTCAAGACCATGATCAACTTTGTGCTTGAAATTAGAACTAGAATTCCTCCCAAAACCATCCGGAGCTACCGGTTTTTGAGTTTTCTCTTAGACAACATTTCAGATTTCCTTTCGTAGTTGGGACAGGTCTCTCCTGCCTCTAATTTTTTTTTTCAGTTAATTGTAATTAATTAAATATCATTTTTAGGTACAAAATATATTCCTTCATTAGTTTTCTTTAAGCAACTACAATTGGTATTAATAGATAAGTTACAGCAACTAGGGAAACGTTGTGTAGCCTTAATTAGTACTCTAGAGTCTCTAGGCTACTTTTTGACCCTCTCTCTCTAAATTTTCATCTTACCGCCAAAAGAATGATCTTGCAGCAATTTTTATGATCTCTTCATGCATGCTATTGATCTAGCTGAGGTACAATATGTAGGTGTGTTATTCATTTCATATATATAGCAGCTATTGATCAATAAATATTTTATCCAAGGAAATGATAAGAGATTTTTGTCAAAAGATTTTACCGGATATGGTTCGACCCTTCTGATGTGACAATATATATTCACAAATATATATATATATATATTATATATATATGCACACATGTGTATGTATATAAATATGTATGTTAGATACTGCAATACTATACCATAATCTGTAGGAAACAGTATTGCATATACGCTTTAATCATTATCAAATCCGGAGAAAATTTCAGCCCAATTGAAGGATTTTTTCCCCCCCTTCTTTTTCCGGTCATTGGTTGCTAATTACTTCAAGGAATAAAGTTGTTTTAACCAGTATAAGATCTCTCTACAATCTGGAAGTTTCTTCCCATGTTGCTTATTTGTTAAGGATGATTACAAGGATAATCTTTGTATATGTGTGCACTGCGCTATTTTATGGCATAACGTTAACTAAGAGAACAACACCAACAGTACTAGTAATAAGATTAAAAAAGCGACAATTAAGTGAAAATAGATTCTACAAGTAGTAATTACTCTTTAGTTAAGTATTAGTACTAATTTCATAAGCCATGCACCTCTTTTGAGTAATGCATGAGTCGCAGGATGGAGGTCCAACCCTAATTGAGCAAGAGCGGTCAATTCGTAATATTGTGCCAATTCCAGTTTATAACTACCGTAACTTGTTTTTTTCCTTAATTTTTATTTGTAGCCAATTTCTCTTGCCATGTGAAACAGGAGTTTAACAATTACTCGCAAACATTTGACCAGTATTGTCACATATCCTTGATTCACAGTGCTTGTATTAATTGGACTCTCTATAAACAATTCTACATCAAAAAGCTTTATTCTTCTTCAATAGAAGTGTGTTTTAAGTAGGACTATTGTTGGAAAAGATAATTATCACATACTTGAGCCAAAGCAAGCGTAATGTAACGTACAAAAAGTCTCACATCGGCTAGGTAGAGGACCGAATAGCAATACTTAAGTCTTGGGCTGCCCACCTCTCAAAAAGAGCTCTTTTGAGACGTGACAAGTAGTATCAGAGCGGGGTACTGCCTGTCTGGTGTATGGACTCTCCACAGTTTAGTGGGACCCTTAGGGGAGCCGATCTATGACGGGGGCATCACGCGATTGGGTGAAGGAGAATGTAACGTACAAAAAGTCCCACATCGGGTAGGTAGAGGACCGAATAGCAGTATTTAAGTCTTGGGCTGCCCACCTCTCAACAAGAGCTTGAGAGCTCTTTTGGGACGTAACAGTAAGGTTACATAATTGGTTTAAATATTGCATGGAAATTATAATTCCAACCTGTCGTGTTCAAATAATTTTGATAAAATGAACTTGCTAAAATGCATGTATTTAGCTTGTAATTCATTTGATATAGCTACAGACAAGTTTGTACGACACCAAAAAAAAAAAAAAACAAAGCAAATCTTTCAAAATTTGTAACTCTAATATGCATGACAATTGTGTATTGTTCGCCAGGGAGATAAGAATATATATCAAATGATGGATGGCAAGGCTATTATAACTCTTCTTTATGTGTAAACAAATGCTAGGCAATCGAGTGATAATGTTTCTCTTAATTCCTGCAAACGTTTATGTTTCTTTTATATTATAGAGATGGTAAAAGTTATTCTTGATTTAGAATCTGGTTCCAAGCATAAATAATTTTTCTTTTTCTAACTGAGATTAATTTTCTGGAAAGATTATACAAGTACGGACTTATATTCTTTGGTTGATATCCTTGGTCTTGCATGTATACTGGGTTAAAATCCTAATTTAATCAGCAGGATGAAGACTTAAATATATGACCATGTGGTGGTTACAGATATAGCCTAGTAGTATAATTACATCAACTTCACCAAAAGGTAAAAAATTTAAATTCCTCCATCCTAAATTCAATAATAATATTAAAAAAAGTTATGTGATCCTGTTAAAGAAGTTTTTTTTGGGGTCTCATCTAGAACTACGTGTATATTTATGTATTGTATACATAGGAGATTTCTAAATATGAACTAAAAGCCCATTGCATATTGTTGTTCCAAGAAAGAGATTTACAGGGTGTTTGAATTGGTTTGAACTAAAAATTCTCACTTGCTATAACATAAAGTAAAAAACAACTAGGCTGTATAGAAGAACCATTGAAATCAACAGTTTTGGTTTAAGAACTGTTGCAAATGAAAGTTTTACATTGTAGCAGCTTTTTGCCTTTTATTATAACATTGAGAGTTTTATACTATTCACAGTTATAACTGATAGTTTTAATCGTTCTTCCAAAAGATCTATATAAAATTTTCATATGTTATAATATTTAAACCAAAAGTTTGGTTCAAATTAATGTGACAAACATCATATTAGTTGTGTTGTATATAGTATCATTTCATCTCGCCCATATATACCAATACATATTAAAAATGTGGGCCCTTTGTCACGCCCCACTAAGCCACGAGGAGGCCACATACTTGTCTTGGGCGTTTTTAAGGATTAAATTGACCCAAGGAAGGTTCTGGAAGGATCCGGAGTATTCTACAACATTCCACAGCATTCTAGGAGGTTCTACACCAGTCCAGAAGAATCTAGAAGAATCCAGAATGTTTTGGAAGGCTCAAGACTTCTCTAGAACACTCTAGAACATTAGAGTACTTTGTAGAGTAGTGTAGAATCCTCTAGAACACTCCATACTTGTAAATACCATCCATACTTTGCTAGAACATTCTAGAGAGTAAATAGCAACCGTAGGATCAAAGCAATCATGACCGTCCATTCATTAGGAGGATGTCTATAAATAGGACCAACCCCTCATTTGTAAATCCATCCAAGAAATCCAAGAGAGATCTAAAGATCTAAGCTTGTAAAGTTTTCTTAGCCTAATACAAATTTTCTTTTAGAGTTCTCCTCATTCTCTTAAGTTTTCTTTTATTCTAGGCAATTGCGTGAGCAAGTCAGGCTGACTCAGCATCGAGAGCGTGCTAAGGCCGCACGAATATCTTTGGAGAAAGTAAGCTCGTGACAGTTGGTATCAGAGCGAGGCTCAAGCGAAAGCGATGGCTAAAGGTGCTGCTCAAAGGACCACAGGATCCAACCCATCTGACGTAGAGGTGACGTAAGAGCGAGGCCGCGAAGAGATAGTTGATCCCAACGTCGTGGCTAAGCGAGGTCGTTCGAAGGACATGATCTCTAGTTTCGACTCACGCCTATCTCGGGTTAAGGAGGCGGTAAGTGGCGTGGAGGCCCAGGTGGATGATCTAAACCAACGGGTGGACGGTTTAGAAGCGGAGGATGCCGCTATCTACACTGCGATACGGGGTATGCTGCTCCAACTGAAGGAGTCCTTGCGGGCTTAGATTGGGAAGGTCCGTGACGAGTTCATGGGAGAGCTCACTAAAATGCGTCGAGCACACAAGATGGAGTTGAATAGCTCGCTTGCACGCATTAAGGACATGCGTGAGGACTTAGCTCTTTGCAAGCGCGCATTGGCTACAGGGTCCAGCAGTGGTGTCATCGAGGCTAGGCGCATTGAAGTGCCAAAGCCAAAAAGCTTCGGGGGAGCACGCAATGCACGAGAAGTGGACAATTTCTTGTGGGGCCTAGACCAGTACTTTGGGGCCATGGGTATCACAGATGAGGACACCAAGATCCAGTGTGCGGCTCTTTATCTCACCGACACCGCCATGCTTTGGTGGAGAAGAAGACGAGGAGACGTCGAGAAAGGTACGTGCACCATGACTACTTTTGATGACTTTAAGAAAGAGCTTAAAAGGCAATTCTATCCTGAGAATGCTGAGGACGAGGCTAGGGCTCGTCTGCGAAGGCTTAAACAATCAGGGTCTATTCGTGATTATATTAAGGAGTTTACTAACTTAGTACTCGAGATCCCTGATTTATCTGACAAGGACGCACTCTTCAACTTTATGGATGGACTCCAACAATGGGCTAAGACCGAGGACAGCGTGGGGTGCAAGACCTTGCCACTGCCATAGCCGTGGCAGAAAGCTTAATTGATTATACGAGCCAAAGAGAGTCCACCAGCAAGCCGGAGGATAGGAAGAGTGGCCAAGCCAAAAGTGGGGGAGATAAAAGCTAACGCAGGGACAAGCACCGCCCAGATAACTTCTCAAGGAGCAAAGACAAAGGGACAACAGGAGTTCAATCAAGCCCAACAATAACAAATGCTTCCTTTGTGATGGTCCCCACTGGGCTAGGGATTGCCCGTAGAAAAGAGCCTTGAATTCGCTCTTAGTAAGTCATCAAGACGGGATGGAAACCAACAGCGGCAACAATGGTGCACACATGGGGTCTTTGCAGCTATTGAATGTGATCCAATCTGCCCCTAAGACCCAAGCCAAGGGACTACTATTTGTGGACGTGACCATTGGAGGTAAAGCAACGATAGCCATGCTCGATACAGGTGCGTCCTACAACTTTATTTCAATTGAAGAATCCCAAAGGCTGGGACTTAAGGTAACTGGTGGAGGGGTCTCCATCAAGGCAGTCAACTCAGCTACCCGACCTATTCATGGCATAGCCCGAGGAGTTAAGACCAGCGTAGGAGCCTAGTCTGGGCACATGGACTTTTCAGTTGTACCAATGGATGACTTTAAAGTCGTCCTGGGACTAGAGTTCTTGGATCAAGTTAAGGCATTCCCGGTACCGTTCACTAATAGCATATGCATCATGGATGGCGACAAGGCTTGCGTGGTGCCAACGACTAGGACCAACAAGCAAGGCACCAAGATGCTCTCAGCAATGCAATTTAAGAAAGGCATCCAGAGGGACGAGGAAAGCTACTTGGCTATCCTCAAGGAGTAT
>CAMOHE010054614.1:0-13334 GCA_946598075.1 Artocarpus hirsutus | reverse complement strand
TAAAACCCCCCCCCCCCCCCCCCCATACAGGAAGAAAAAAAAAGAAGCCCATTTAGCGTACTTGTAAACCCACCAGCCTGTCTGCCGTATGAGCCCAACAGCCCACTCGAGGTACTTCATCCATAGGTCACGTGATTCTTTTCCATAAAGGACAAACCACCTTTTTATCCAAAATAATCAATATGGGAGCAATACCTAAGGTCTGATAATACACAACAATAGCAAAACTAACTCTTTCACTTTGGTTTCCTTTATGAAAAATCACCCGAAGTGGGCTTGCTAGGCCGACTGAGCTTTAGGGAACCTGTCACCTTATATTATATTCTTGACCCAAATTCAAAGATGAAGAAACCGAAAATGAAAAGCCTTTAACCCAACTATGGTCACTCTTCATCTACAAACACCCTCTATCATCACCGCCATAACTAAGCTAATATCAAAGGCTAAACCAGAAGAAGAAGGCAGACTCTCACAACACCACCATAACCACCACTGCTCACCATCTCTCTCTCTCTCTCTCTCTCTCTCTCTCTCTCTTTCTCTCTCTCTTCATAATCTCCGCTATTTTCTTCATCTTTTTTCACCTTTTAGGAAGGAATCTAATGACCCAAAACCCCATAGCTTCCATCTTCCTCAAATTAAAAGTTCCATTATCATCTTTCTCACCAAGCTCAAGCTTACGTCTCATCACCCTAAATCTCTATAAAACCATCTCAAAACCTTCAAAAATTGCATCACCAATCTTAAACAGCGAAGGAAAAAAAGTCTAACGACCCAAATTTCCAACCACTACTTGCCTAAAAACTCAATAACTCCATAACTTCCAGCAAGTTCTAAGAAAGTCCAAGATCCAAACACCACCTCTCTTGGAGACAAACTCCACAAAATCCACGCTCTTTACATCCCAAAGGAAGCCCACAATCAAAGAAGACCAAGCCTTATATTAAAGATCTATCATATATTCTCTCTCTAAGCATTAAACTACCCCCGCCCGACAGTGACAACACCCACTCTCTCTTTAAAAACTACCTCACTTGAGAAGCAATCAAATCTCACTACCTTACTCAAACACTTCATCCAACTCAAAGGGCATACTTTCACCTCCAAAGGCATAAAAAGGTCCTCCAAAACTATCCATGTTTCTCTTCCACACAACTCCCATACTTGGACACCTCCTTTGGCGAAGTCATCATCCCAAACGGAGCTGGAATCGCAACGGTTTTTTCTCTCAGACGCTAACCGTCCTTAGGGTTACCCAGGTTATGCTGTAACCTAGCCAGGACTATTACCAAGCGAGCCATGCAACACGTTTCAACCACTCCTAACACTGGAACCATAGTTGCGGAATCGCCAGCCTCTATCACCTAACATGTTGCCACCTCAGTTCTTGAAAGGCTGCACACCTAAGCCAATCAAAAGAGGCCACAAAGTTTGCACTTTCTAGTTGTGAAGGCCCACAATAGAGCCCTTCAATTGACAGATTATTTTTTCAATACCTACTATAGAAATCCCCTAAATATAACTTTATCCTTCCAACATCTTTTAATTGGGGTTTGAGTAAGCATGACTTGCATTTGCCACAAGGGACACAATCTTGTTTTTGACTTATGCTTCCTGCGAATAGATAGTAGACACCTACTTGAACACTAAAACGACTTTGCATGTGTTTTACAATTATAATGAAACTATTGCAAAGACACATTATTGCTCCTACTATTCAAAAGGACGACGGAGAAGACGGTACCAAGGAAAATAATAATGGCTCTAAATTTAACCGTTGCATTTCCCTATTAGGGTTAGATTTCCCCAAATAAAGATTTTTTTTTTGTTTTTTCCTTTTCTTTTGGGCGCCTAAGATGAGACTGGCCAGCTTCATAATCTTTCAGGGCTTTTGGTACTCACCACGCAATGCACATATGTTTGGATAGATTCACATGAATCCATTGACACCAGTTTTTCAACTTTGTTTTCTAGTGGACCTAACAGAATTCCATCCAATCTTCCATTTAACAAGAAGGCCCAAGCTCAAAATCCACCTAAAATGTGTTATTTGCGGTTGAGGGGCCGAATTATCACCAATAATTAGAACTCCTCATATCGTACTTCTCATATTTGGACTCTGGAGACTCTTTTTCTTTTTCCCCCTTGGGTTTTGGTTAGGAAGTTTTAAAGGAGACGTGTTTGAAGCGTGCAGTTAGAGTAACAGTTTCAACTTGATCCTCTAAAACTAACTTCGGGCTTTTTGTTTGGTTTGGGCTTTTTGTTGGGCTTGTGTTTTCGTCTTTCCCCCGCCGTTTCAGCGCAATTACTTTCTAGTTTCGAGTTTTTACTTTCTTTCTCGATCGGCCGCATCAGGCAGTCCAAATAGTGGAACAGTACCAAGGGGCGTCAAAATTCTAGAAAGAAGGAATAAACAAATATGACCAAACGAAATGTTTGAGAAATACCTGACAAAAAAAAAATTGACTTATCCCCTACTAATCTGCTCGATGCAGCACAATTTTAAGTGCTAAAATGTCGGTTCACGCATTTTGTTTGTTTTTTTTTTTGTTTTATTGTTTCGGGTATATCTTTGGGCATTTTAAAAGTCTGACAATCAAGGAACTCTGCTATAATTGAGTTTAGCTAAGTGGATGTTATTATGAATTTGACATCTTAATTCTAGCAACAGTAAAAAAAAAAAAGGAGAATAAAATAAGTGGAAAAAACATACAAAGTTTGTTGTGATTCCCTCTTAACGTGAGAATTACGTCTACTTTCAGTCGTTATAAGAAATTCATTACGATGAATAATAAGTTTACAAGAAAAAATTACACACTACTTGCAACTCTATGTTTTTTTCTAACTTTTCTGCCAAACCCAATTTGGCACCCTCTTTATAAAAAAAATTAAGGCAACCAAATTTTGCAAATGTAAAATTCCCATATTACCTTTAATAAAACCCTAATTTGATCCTACAAGACTTTACATAGGACAATAATTTATCAAGACATTAAATTAAATTCCACTTTAACAAATATCACTGTAACATGAACAAAAATCAAGTGTGTCACTGTAATTTTTGTTGTCTCTGGATGGAGTACTGAGTTTGCATGCTTTTGCTCATAAAGAGGGCCAATGCTACAAAAAATACAAACTAGCAGGCGCGGATAGTACTTAATTTGAAACAGAGGACAAAACGAGCATCATAATGCATGATGAGAAAAATGGACCATAGCTATTGTCCTCCACCTGCGTGCGCTGCTGTACATTGAGCTTAATTATAAACCCACAACATTTTTCTTTCTTTTTTTTTTTTTTTAGTCTTTTTTTCTGGCCCAAAACAGTGAGAGACTCGCTTCATGATATAGATTCCGATTTGACTTTGATTTCCATTTCTTTTTTACAGATTCGGAGAGAAAAGAAAGGAGTCGGTTAGAAAATGAAAATAAAAGCTCCTCACCATTGCATGAGGAAAGGAACAATCATCATTAGTCAGATTGAGAACTTGGTTCGAACAAAAATGCTTTAATTTAAACAAATTTTGCTACAGTATTTTTACTTATAAAATTTGAATTATTACAGTATTTTAAGTTCAAACTATTGATGTTAACTAACCTGCTAGACTCTCTTCTACTCTTCATTTTCATAAATATTACACCAACACAACTACCCTTCCAACTGAACCTTAAATTACAACGATACTTTAATTGAACGAAATTACAATGGTATTTTCTCAACTTGTTTGTATAATGAAAGTTACCAGAATATGCATTCTTTTATCATTTTTACAGAAAGTCAAAATTGCTTTCAAAATTTGAGAAGCACAACAGTGTACAACATCAATAGAAAAAGGCTATAATATCCTCACGATATTTTTACGCATTGAACTTTATGTTACCGTTGCCTTAGGGACTGCTTCAGTCCATACAAGAACCATTTCATCAAACAACCTTGTTCTCGGTACCCCTTTTGACCCTTTGGTTGTCCAACAAAAATCTACTCTTCTAGATTTCCATGTAAAATGTAATCTTTACATCTAGTTGTTGGGGTTCCAAGTTTTCCATCGCAACTAAAGATAGAAGCAGCCTCATGGATGAGTGTTTAACCACCGGTTAGTATACTTCATGGTAGTCCAGCCCTTCTATTTGTAAATAACCTTTTGCTACAACTCGTGCCTTGACTATCTTGAGGGTTCCACACATGGGATTTCGGGTTCCAATTTGCAGCCTATAACTCTGGTTCCTTGATAAAGATTAAAGTTTGATTCATAAGTTGAGAATCCATTGCATCGTTCATTGCTTGCAGCCAACTTGTTCTATCGATAGTGTTGTTAGGTTTCTTTGAAAGTTGTGGCAGTTCGAGCCAAATTGTGTCACCAATATTTAGAGCATGTGCAATGAATCTCCTTCAGCAAATCTTGATGGAGGTTTGATATCCCTATGAGATTCGTCTCGTAACAAAACGATGTTCAGAGAGATCCTCTGCGACTTTTGGTGCTTGTCTTGGCGGCAAGTCATCTGCTATTGCATTTAGTGAGGATCAGCACCATTTTCAACTGTGTCTGCATCATTTTCAGGGATTAGAGCTGATGTATCTTCTGTAGTATGCTCTTGATCTTATTTAGTACATTGATTATTGTTCTCATTATTCCTAGATAGCCTATCTCAAGGGAAATACAATCCGATTGCTCACGTACTTTCTCAGAGGAAAAATTAATTCATTGAAAATGACGTCTCTACTAATCATACCTTTCGCGTCATCAAGGAGTGACAACGTATGCCCTTTTACAATCTGATTGTAAACTTTTCTAAAGCTTGGTTCTTTAAAAAAAAAAAAATACTCCCAAACATTCCTAGAAAAATAATCTATGAATGAGATAAAATGCTAAGAATTAGATATATAGAGAGAACAATAACCAAAAGGATCCCATTTGCTTTGTGAATGGCAGATTTGAACTTGAATCAGTGAGACTTTCGAAGTATGCAGGTTTTACAGATGTCACATGAACGATTTTCTTTGAGTCCAATATCCCTTGTTTGCATAGTTCTTTCATGCCCTTCTTGCTAATGTGCCCTAATCTCATGTGCTAGACGAATCATTTGCAGCAGTCACAACAGTGCCAGCTACAACCATTCCTTGTAATGTATACATCGTCTAATTCAACCTTCCTTTAAGTATGCCATAGAGCCCTTCATGGCCCTCAGATTTCCATCTTTTGATTTGTAAGTATACCCATTTGAATCAATCATTCCAATTAATATTAGATTTTTCTTTCTCAAATCTGGTACATATCTTTCGTTTCCAAGTTTCTTGTAAGATTCATCCCACATCTTAAAACATACAGTCCCTAAACTAGTGACTCTACGAGGACATTAATTCCCATAGCACAAAGCCACCATTTCTATGCATAAAATCAATCATCTAATCCTTTCTTGGGGTCATGTGGAATTTACAACCCATATGAAGGATCCATTCATTCTTGTAATCACGCTGAGAGAGAGTTGGTACTTCAGCAGAGTCATAACCTTCGAACACATTACAGAATATGAACTTTGTGAATCATTGTTGCTTGTGATTTCTTCCTTGTTGGACAACACCTTTTTAATATGCTATTCTTTCTGTGACAATACCAATAGGTTTTGGTATTCTTGGCTTTTGACTTTAATCTGGACTTATTCTTGTTCTTTGGTTGATCCATCTTTTCCAATCTACCAAAACTTCACTAGAATTTCCCTTTGTGTTAAACCTAATTTCATGATCTCTAGATCTCTAGATCTCAAGGCCCCAAGTACATCTTGGAGAGTGAAGAGTTTAGGAGAATAATTGCTTTATTATTTTTTTTAATATTAGATGGATTTACCGTGATAATCTTAAAACTATCTAGATTATCTTTTAGGGATTCATCTTCTTCCTCCACATATTGAATCCCCATGGCCATCAAAATTTTTTATTTAAATCTTTATCGTTCCCATTCTTGATTTTCTTTCCAATTTCTTGAAATTTTGTGGAATCGATCTTCATCAATCAGCCTTTGTTTTGATAACAAATGTGAATTTTAAAGATCAGATTAATGATCAAGATCAAAAATACTAAAGAGAACCAAGATTCAACCCCAAGACACCCTTTACTTGGTTAAGGTTTAAAATGAAACCCTACATCCAAGACAGTTTACCCCTAGCAAGATCCATTACCAAAGAGACATACAAGGCAACTCTCAAATCTCACTGCAACTCTAGAAAGGGAGATCTCTCACATCAAGCTTCAATTCCCAAGCTTTCTTAGAAGCTATTTCCCTCAATATTCTCTCAACTCAGAATTCAGTCTTATAGAAGAGAAAACATCCTACAAACAAGAATTATAATCAGTTCTATTTACACACAACCAAGAAAAATAGTGATGTAGAAAGATTATAGCTTTGGTAGCTATTCTATTGTATTTTCACTATCTTTTATATTAGCTTATCTACTTAGCTTTATTTGTTTTATATGTTGTATGTTTTTATTATTGTTTTTGTAAGGCTTTCTTCAATCCACCCTATTCTTATGGAATAAATACTAAATTAGTGTTGAAATCGTCTCCAAGGAGACTCCATTTATTCATGCCAATTTGGAGAGATGAATAGGAGCACGCCAAATCTAGCGTGCTATTATTCATCAACACCAATTTGGCTTTTTTTTTTGTTTTTTGTTTTAAGTTTCTTTATTTATAAAGAATAAGATGAAATAGAATATCTTGGGAAAATCTTTTTGGCGTGAGAATAGGGGTTTGTAGTTATGTTCAGCTAGATTTGTATTTAGTCTAGGTTGTTTTTGTTTCTAGTAAGAGGAATCAGGCTTTGTCGATTGAGTTTGCCAATTAATGAGCCATTGCAACAAGCCTTGGTCGAGCTCTATGTTAAGTGGTGTCGAGCAGGGATTCTCTTTTTCGGCTTTGCCACCCATTATTTGTCCATCTGTGTTTCATTGTTTGCTTTTCTGGTCTCAACACTTGTAGAACCAGCACTGATCGGGGATAATTTTCTATCCTTAATGGACAACTTAAGCGGCTTTGTTTGTACTTTCTCTAGTTTAAATGAAGTTTTTTTATCAAAAAAATAAAAATAAAAAGACTTGCGGTTATCAACCATGCTTTTTAGGTTAGTTGTAAATTTACTTGCTAACTCTGAGATCCATTGTTTATGACAAAATCTCATATAACAATCTTTAATTGATACATTTATAAAGTAAAATCTGTAATTAGTGGTAATCATTACTGTGGGCAATAGATGTCAATTTTTTTAAAAAATAATAATAATAAAACAAAATGAGTAGAAACAGTTGAAAAGAAAAACAAAATGCTTAAGCAAGAATCCTAGTATTAGGGTGTTTAGAAGAGTAATTTAAAGCAATGATTTGAACTATGAATAGTGTAAAGCTCTCACATATAGTATACAGCTCTCACATGCTATAGTTCTTGAACCTAAACAAATAGTTTAAACTACTCTTCCAAATAACCTATATATCAAATACAATTTATACAAGACTTACGTATAAATAGGATTGTGTAATTGATATGTGTTTAGGAATAACCAACAAGAACAAGATGATAAACGCAGAATAGAGAAGCAAAAAGAGAAAAGAACACGATCAATTATACTTGGTTCAGATAAAGAAAAGGATCTTACATCCAAGTCAGGCTTTTTCAACCCAAGTCAACTCCACTATTCAAGAGAAAGTTACATGCTCAGAGGTAAATCTCACAAGAACACTCACAAAACCCAGTACAAAGGAAATTTTATTCTCCCTTCCCAGCACTCTAAATGCTCTGCAAATCTTTTCTTTTTCTCTCTCTACCAACTTCTATTGATCATACCTCTCCTTTTATATACATTAGAACACCTCTCTTATTATACAATATACACGAGTATATATTCACCATCAACTAAGAGCCAATAACATAAGGACACCTCATCTAAAAAATAAAATTAGCACAGGCTGCAGTTTTGCACTTGACAACATAGAATCAAGAAGTCCTTAAACGCCTTTAACAAGCCACAATTAGAGATAGTTCTTCATGAATCTCCACCTTGTCTCTAGATTGATGACCCAATAGCAGCTCTGACTAGAGAAACCCTTTTATACCTCAGTGTACTCAATCCACTAATCTTAGTAAGCTCAAGGCTTCCTTGAACTTACTAACAGGAATGATCTTAGTGAGTAAATCAGCCAGATTAACTTCCGTTGCAATCTTCTTAATTAACACCTATTTTCTTGATACAATGTCTCTCAGAAAATGCAACTTGACATCTATATGCTTTGTCCTTTCATGAAACACTGAGTTTTTTGATAGATGAATTGCACTTTGTGAATCACAAAACATAGTCACATGTTCTTGCTGTACTCCTAGTTCATTGATCAAGCCTTTTAGCCAGAGGGCTTCTTTTACCGCTTTTGTCAATGAAATATACTCTGCTCTGTTGTTGATAGAGCTACAACATGCTGTAGGCTTGACTACCAACTCATAGTATTTCCTCCAACCGTAAACACATAACCAAACAAGGGCCTTCTCTTGTCTAATTCCCTAGCAAAATTAGAGTTGCAAAAGCCAACAATTTCAACCTTTTGACTATCACTTGAGTATGTCAACTTTAAAGTTGATGATCCCTTTAGATATCTCAGTAACCATTTTATAGCCTACCAATGAACTCTCCTTGGCTGACTCATTTACCTGCCCACGAGTTCTACACCATAAGCTATGTCTGGTCTAGTTGAGACCATGGCATACATCATGCTTCCTACGGCATTTGAGTAAGGGATTGACCTTATATAAGCTGCTTCCAACTCCATATCTTGTGCTCTAACTGCACAAAGCTTGAAGTGAGCACCAATAAGGGGAGTTGAAAATTTTGCTTGTTGCATCTCGTAAGCATTTGTAACCTTTCTCAAATAATCAGTTTATGACAAAGTCAAAAAACCCTTTGATCTGTCTCTCGTAATGTCCATCCCAAGAATTCTTTTAGCAGGCCCTAAATCCTTCATTTCAGACTCTATGTTTAACTCCACCTTAAACTTGTGAATTTCAACCTTATGCTTACAAGCTATAAGCATGTCATCTACATATATGAGTTAGTAGATATAAGATTGATCCTTGAGTTTTATCCAATACACATAGCTATCATATTTGGACCAGGAGAACCCTTTTTTTAGCATGAGCTCATCAAATCTCTGGTACCATTCTCTGGGCAATTGCTTTAGCCCATAAAGAGATCTTTGCAGCAAGCAGACTTTCTGTTCTTCCCCTTTCTTCTCAAATCCTTTAAGCTGATTCATAAAAATTCTTTCCTCAAGATTGCCATGTAAGAAAGCAGTTTTGACATCTAACTGCTTGAGTTCAAGGTTGTATATAGCAGTGAAAGCTAAACCACTCTAATTGAGGTATGTTTTATAATTGGTAAAAAGACTTCATGGTAGTCCACACCTCCACTTGAGAAAAGCCTTTAGCCACCAACCTTGCCTTAAATCTTCCCTCTTCCATTCCTGGAATGCCCGGCTTTCTTTTGAAGACCCATTTACTACCAATTATTCTTTGTGCTTTTGGTCTGTCACTAGAATCCAGGTACTGTTCTTCATTAGGGATGACATTTCTTCTTCCATGGCTTTCTTCCATCTAGGCCAGTCACTACTCCTTCTAGCCTCTTCATAGGTAGATGGTTTAGCGAATTCCATACCTTCTCCCACCTTAAAAGCAAAGGCAATCAAGTTTGCACTAGCAAACCATGAGGGAGGCCCGATTTGTCTTCTAACTCTATCCTTGATAGCAAGTAGTCCTATAGTTGATCATCATTTTTTGAAGATTGAGTTAGATCTTGATCTTTTGGAATGTTAGGGTCATTTATATATTATTCTTCTATATCTAAAGAACCCACGTCTTCCTCAACTTGTTCTTGATGAGGTGTTGAAGCTCCACCTTGGTTTAAATTCCCTACAAAACCGTTATTTTCCTGCATCTCAAGCTGTGCTAAAGGAATCTATTTAGTTGGTTTAGGGCTGGCTATTTCTTTAGAAATTTTGTCAGTTTTATAAAAGATACTTTCATTAAAGAGTACATCTCTACTAACAACACATTTCTTATCGTCAAGTAACCATATTCTATAGCCTTCAACTCCCTGAGAGTAACCTAGAAAAATTCCTTTTCTGGCCCCAGGATTTAATTTTCCTTGATTTGTAGGAACATAAGCAAGGCACCCAAATGTTCTTTAATATGAATAATCAGGTTTATTATTAGACCAAATTTCATCAGGAACTTTGAAATTAAGAGCTGAATATGAGGAATTATTTAAAATGACAAGCTGTGGAGGTAGCTTCTGCCCAAAACCTTTTAAGCAAACCAGATTCAACAAGCATGCATCTAACCTTGTCTGTAATGGGTTTATTCATTCTTTCAGCTAGTCCATTTTGTTGTGGCATTTCTATGCAAGTGTGATGTCTAGAAATACCATATATAGCATAGTATGAATTAAATTCACCACTACAAAACTCTAAACCATTATTTGTCCTAAGCCTTTTTTATTTTCTTACCTGTTTGATTCTCAATAAGGGTTTTCCATTCAACAAACACATTGAAGGCCTCATTCTTGTTTTTAAGAAACTAAATCCAAACTTTCCTAGAATAATCATCTAAAAAAGTTATGAAATATTGATAATGAGATAAAGATAAAGGTACCTTAGGAGAGCCCCACAAGTCGGAGTGAATATAGTCAAGTGTGGATTTTGTATTGTGTGTTGCAGTTGCAAATTTTAGCCTTTGAGATTTTCCAAAGACATAGCTTTCACAGAAGTTCAACCTTGTTATGTACTTTGAATCAAGAAGACCTTGCTTTCCTAATTCTTGCAATCCTTTCAAACTCATATGGCCAAGCCTTCTATGCCAAAGTTCAGTTTGATCCTTGCTGTTTTCTAAATAGCAACCTCTCGTAGGATTGTTATTCCATGCAAAATGTATAACCCTTGTTTTAGAGAACCCTTCATGACTACTAAAGAGCCTTTGATCACCTTGAGGACACCTTTCTTCACTTTATAGATGTAGCCATTCATATCTAGGCTCCCTAAAGATATTAGATTTCTTTTTAACTCTGGTATATGTCTAACTTATGTCAACACCTTTACTGAGCCATCCTACATTTTGAGCTTTACCGAACCTATCCTTTGTATTGAACAAGAGACATTGTTACCCATTAGCACTTTCCTTGAACTCACCTTCTGATAGGTAATGAACCAATCCCTCCTTGGAGTCATGTGAAAAGTACAGCTGGTATCCAAGATACACTCTTCTTGAGGATCATCACTTGATACAATTAGAACATCAGTCACATCATATCCTTCAGAGACATTTGCAGTGTCCTTTAGGTCAATCTGGTCATTCTTCAAATTCTTGGTTCTTCTTTGTGGACAATTTCTTCTGAAATGGCCCTCCTTCTTGCAGAACCAACATGACCTTTTGGTTCTTGACTTGGATATTGAATTAAACCTTCCTCTTGCAGAAGAATCTTTCTTATCTAATGGTCTCCCTTGAACATTTAGTCCTTCTACATTTTGCTTAGATTGTTTGGGATTGGCTCTCAAATCTAGGTCCTTAGAGTAAGTAGCCCCCATTACTTCTTTTAATGACAATGTCTCTCTCCCATACTTAAGAGTGTCTCGGAGCTACTCGTATTGTTTTGGCAAGGAGTTCAATAAAAAAAATGGCCTGATCTTCTTCTTCAATTGTTACCTCAAGATTTTCAAGATCTGATAGCAACTTTGTGAACTCATCTATATTCTCATCGATTGTTCTATTCTTATCTATTCTAAAACCATAGAATCTTTGCTTCAAATAAATTCCGTTTGGGAGAGACTTAGTCGTATACAAATGTTCTAATTTGTTCCATATATCACAAGCGGTTTTTTTCTTTACAATTTTTTTAAATATCTGATCACTTAAGCTAAGAACAATTGTATTTCTTGCTTTCTTAAGAACCTCACCTTTATTTGGAACCGTATCAGGAATTTTGGATTCACCCTTCAAAGCTTTATCCAAACCTAGGTTACTGAGGTGAGCAATCATCTTTTCCCTCCATAGGTTGAAGTCATTCTTGCCATCAAATTTTTAAATCTCGTATTTTGATGTCGAGATCTTCAGTAGGAACTTCTGGCCAGGAAGTAATCCTTTGGCTTTTGTCGGCACTGTTGAGGAAGCAATTGTATAGAGGTGGCTCTTCACTTCAAAGTTGCCCAGGAACGATGATAAAAGTGTAAAGATTCAAGACTCGTGTTCGGGTCTAAAAGTATGTCCGATATAACCTCAAGTATAAAGTTGTCCAAATAATAAATCTCGATGAGTCTGAGGTCGATCTCACAGGGAAAAGATATTGTAAAGGTCCAATATATTAGTTCTATTATGTTTAGCTAAAGAATCTGAAAATAAAAGTTAATTTTATTCACAATTTATTTACAATATTTACATATTTTTTTCCTTTTTTCATTTTTAGTTTTTTTTTTTAGAATTTTAACAACAAGAAATGTGGCTTAGATTTGAATATTAAATGGAACTTTAATAAGCAAAATTTAACTTAGGAGATGGAACTTTAATAATAAGTATAACAATAATTTTAACAAACACTGAGGATTAAATGTTCAATTCTGGCAATTAATTTAAATATGTTTTTAATTTTTCTAAACTTATTTATTAACATGGTTTAAGTATGCAATATGCCATCTTTTGTCTACAACAAATCAAGAATTACCAAGTGTTCATTGTGCCAATTCATGTCTATAATGCATCAAAAACTCATGTTTAACAAATATGTTTGTTTTCAAATTAACCTGCTAAAATTACCGACTAAATTTACTGTTAAGTATTTACCATGCCATTTCATGTCTACGAATAATCAAAATATTCTTAAGCATTATTCGTGCCATCCTATGTCTATGATAAATCAAAACATAATTTTGCAAGAATTTTAGTTAAATTAACATGAAAATTATAAGTTTTCTAAAAATGATTTTTACATAGTAACGACTTAGAAAACTTTGAAACACTAAAAATATTTACCTTAATTTTGCCAGAATATCCCCCTCTCTCCTCAGCAAAGTAGAATTTAGAAGGACATGATGAAAGTAGAAACACACATATTTTTTCTAATCATAACTATTTTACAACATAAAAACTAGAATTATTTTACAAAATATAAAAACTAAAATTTAGAAGAAGACTAACTTTAGAAGAAGGAAGATGAGAATTTTCTACAAAGGAGAATGGTGTGTATTACATAAAGAGGGTGGGGGGGGGGGGGGTGAGAATTTTCTACAAAGGAGAATGGTGTGTATTACATAAAG
>CAMOHE010054613.1:5871-51376 GCA_946598075.1 Artocarpus hirsutus | reverse complement strand
TTATTTCATTATAAGGTTATAATAGTCTTTGCAAGTATTGTAAAGGATAGTTTTGTAATTAAAAAAGCTTGTGAACAGTTTTAGATTCAAGGTGCTATAATGAGGCGCTTATGTAAATGATACTAGCAACTACTACCGTCAATAGTAGTATTGTCTTTAGGACTGAACCTTGCCAAACTATATATGCACAATTTTAACCAACTATTATATCAGAATATGATTGTTTAATTTTATTAAAAACAAGCCCGTGTATTGTTGCAGTCATTTGGCAGACACTTATGTTCAAGAGTTTTAAATTTATGTAAGGGGTCCAAGCATACTTTTATCTTTTGGACTGGCACCGAATATGTTTAAGATCATTTAACAGAGTTTTTGCTTGTGTTTTTTGTTAGTAGAAAAAAGATAAGTAAAAATTATGATTTTTTTGACAAGTGTTTGGAATCAAATTCTTAAAAGAGCTTAAATTGGTCAAATGGTTTTTAAAATGGTTTAGATTTTGACCACTCTAGAGGATGGATCAAAGTTAGTAAAATGTGTTTTTGTTGAAATTGTACCTCTCAGTCACTGACGAGTAATCTACTCTATTATCATTGGTAAAAGATATTTTCGGAATCCATAGTGACCCGTCAACATTCATTGGTGATTACTCGCAGCTAAAATAATCTACTAGATTAAAATTGGTAATCCACCATATTATATGGCACTTTTAACAAAAGCCACAGGGGTCATTTCAAGCACAAGTCATTTATGTCTAATAATAATAATCTACTATACATTAATTCCTTGATTTAAAAAATTTCAATAAAAATATCCTAAAGATTACACGTAAAAAATAAAAGTAAGAAAAAATATATAAGAATACCAAATTCCTTAAGACACTGACAGATCTTGTTGTCAATGTTGCCAATGTTACTCGTGAGAAGTACAACATTGATCAAGATCATCCAGTTGAATCTGCTCCTTTCGTCAGTATTGCTCATCGTGAGAAGCTTCATGTAGATCTGGCCGGATCCGTGTGGATATGGTAAGGTTGAATTTAACTAGAATCAACATATTTGTGTCAACCTTGACTTTTCCTTGCTGAGACTATGTCGCATTTTCATTACCTAGATTATCGAGATCGTGGCCTTCATAACCGAAGTGCTCATTGTCGAGATTGTGAGGAATCTTGCTCGCTAAGCCACACCTTGCTAGATCATGACAGAACTGCCTAGATGCAAGAACGTTCAACAATCGCTATGCCACAATCTTTGCATACTTTGGCGACCTCTGAATTCCGACAACCATGGTGGTTAGAGCAAGCTAGGCCATAAAGGATTGAAAACTAGACTTGTAGTTACCCTAATTTTACCAATATATTCATGAATCCACTTTCCTTTGTCATCTCTATTGACTCCTCCAAACCCTGCTGGACCCGGATTTCCTTGCTCAAGCAATGGCGGCACGCGAGACACGTTGTCAATCTTTGTAAGCTCCATTAGCAAGAGGGCATCATAAGTTTTAAAAATGTGTGGCAAAAATTACAAAAAAAAAGGTCTCTTTTTTGTCGTTCTTGAAAATATCCCTATATCTTAACCTATATGCAACTCGCAGTACATTTTAAAAATTTCTATAAGAGAAAATTACAAGTTATGCCACACATTTAAAAAATGTACATATTCATGCCATATTTTGTATCATACTATGACTAATATTATATGTTGAAGTTATGCCACACTTAAACAACTCAAACATGTGTTACATCTGTAAAATAACTAAATAAATAAATAAGTTTCAAAAGATGTATTTTTTTAAAATTTTTCATTGTTTAATGTAAAAATTACTGAAAAGATGTATTTGTTGTGTAAATATCACTTATATGTCCCTTTTTTAAAATTACATATATTGGGAATCCTAAAATATCCTCTAAACAGATATTATCATGTATTTAGTTTTTATAACAAATTTGTTTTTATTTTTGACTAGTTAAATTATTAAAGAATAATATATACATAATTCCTTATTTTCCTTATTACATTAATATGTTATTTTACTATCCAATTTTTAAATTTTGAAGTTTCAAGAAGTCTGTTGATATCATTAAAGGATTATCATTAATTTACAACACAAAAAACAAAACCCAATAAAGAAATATCATTAATTTAATGAGATATAATTACGTTAATAAAACCATCAAAGTATGTCAATAAATTTCTTACAACACAAGAAGCAAAAACTCAATAAGGGAATATCATTAATTTAATGAGATATAATTATATTAATAAAATCATTAAAGTCAATAATTTCATTAAATTAAAAAAAATTGTAAAAGATGGTATATCATTAATTTGGTGATATTTTGGATAACAATTAGTTGGCAAATTAATTTCAACTTTTAGTTGAGGAAATTTTAAAATCATTGTTTTAAATACCAATTTGAATTTAAACAATAAACACCTTAATTTTAGGGATTTTTTAATATAACAATATCATAACCTATTTGAAATCTTAAATACATATATTATCATTAGTCTAAAATAATATCATTATTAAGGTCATTAATATGTCTTTATATATATATATTGAGACATATAAAAAATATTCATAAAATAAAGACACATTTGAATTTTACAAATAAAAAAGGACGTTGGTATATATTTGGGCCCTTTGTTCCCCTCAAGCCCATCATTACGTATGGGGCTCAAGTCCTTTGCTTATCTTAGTATAGTTAAGATCCTTTTCACTTATGGTCCTAAATCCACTCGTATTCTCATTTTGTTCCGAAATCTTTAAATTTTTTTACTTTACTATTTTAAATTCGAATTTTGTCTAAATTAACCCCTCTTACATTTACCATTAAAATCACAAAATT
This sequence comes from Artocarpus hirsutus, assembly GCA_946598075.1. Taxonomy (NCBI): domain Eukaryota; kingdom Viridiplantae; phylum Streptophyta; class Magnoliopsida; order Rosales; family Moraceae; genus Artocarpus; species Artocarpus hirsutus. Next base: position 48,525 of record CAMOHE010054613.1, on the reverse strand, counting down.
TTAAGATTAGTTCCCCCGCTTGTTTGAATGGCTTGTTTCTGAGGAAATTTTAAGATTTTATTAACTAGAATAGAACAATTTCAACATGTGTAAAAACCTTACTGCAAAGCTCAACAGAATTACTCTAAGAATCCTTTATTTTTTTTATTTTTGTTAAAATTCAAGTTTTATCTTTGTTAGGTAAGGATTATGAGTTATTTGTGCTGTGATTGTTTTTAAATTTATATTTACGCTCTTTGTTTGAGTACATTGAGTTTGTTTTGAAAAAAAATTCTAACAAAGGAGTTGATGTGAGACACATTCAATATTTGATGTAATGAAATGAGATTTTTTAGAGATACTGAATGTATTGAAAATCAAATAAGAAAATAAAATAAAGAAGAAGAGAACAATAGATTTAACATGGTGCAACAATTTGTCTCTATCTACGGACTAAGAAAAAAAAGAGGAAGATTCACTAGTAAGGAACACCATCAATAAGATTTTATGTAGATACACATTAAAAGATCATAAACAAGTAAGTTATCCAAAACTAAAATAAGACTTCCTAATATAAAAATAAATACAAATAAAGTCAAAACTATTACAAAATACTTGCCCTAATATACCCTACAAGATGGAGCTCCGATAAAAGATTTCAATCTTGTAAGAATTTTTATTCTCTTTTTTTTTTTCTTTCTTTTTTGGTTTTTTTTTTTTTGTTTTTGTTTTTATGAGAAAATAAAGACAACAAAAAAGTTGCATATGGATGAAAATTATCAAGAATGCATGGTTGCTACAAAGGGACATCAATCGTCGACAACACAAGAGACGCTAAAAACTAGCGAGAAGGTGCAGAGACAGCACAAAAAAATTGATGGAGGCGCACAATATGGAGGATTGAAGGCACACAATCTTAGGAGAAAGAGTGTGGCTCAGTACCTGGAGCTTGGAGGCATAATGAATGTGGTTTGGAGGCTCTTGACCTTGATGAAAAAAAGAAGAAGGAGAAAATGGAAGATTGGGGACTCGGTGGAGTATGAAGCTTTAATATCATATATAAAATTAAAAAAGAAAAAAAAAAAACAAAAGATTCAACGTAATTTGACGAGATGCTTACATCTACATAGTAGGAATAAAGAGAATATGATTCACTAGTAAAAAATTACTATAAATAAATTCTATATAAATACATATTATAAAACATATACACAAGTAAGTTATCTGAAACTAAAATAAAATACTTCTTAATATAAAAATAAATATAACAAAGTCAAAACTAATACAAAGATACTTTTGCCAAATAGAATGCCTGTAAAGTTTAAGGGCACTATTGGAATTAACATTGAAGGCAATGTACGATATCATAATCATTTTGTCTTCCACCTTCAGACATGGTCTATACCATCTGGTACTGTCTCTGTCACAAAACAGTACAATACTGAAAGCATGAAATACTTTCTCTCTCTCGAAAAGCCTTGTGGCTGCTTGGTAGTAAATTTAAAACCGTTTAAAATAATTTAGGCTGAAGTTTAATAGAAGGTTTAATAGAGTAATAATTAAAATCAATTTAAATAATAAAGATGATTTTAAAACAATTAAAATTATCAAAATTTAAAATTTATCTCTTCAAGTTTATATGATTTAAATTATTTTCTATTAAAAAATTTATTTTTATTCTCGTTTTTCTTTTATAAACTATAATTTTTTATACATCAGATCTCGTTGAAAATTTGATATGATATTTTATTCGTGTTTTAAACTTTTATGTTTTAAATGTTAATTAAAATCTATTGTTTAAACCATATTGTTTAAAACTAACAGTTTAAACTATAAGTTTTAATCTACACTATTTTGAAGCACGCACCAATTTAACCATTAAGCGTTCCACTAATGTTTTTCCAAAAAGTCTCGTATGCTTTTCACTTGTCAAAACCTTATCTCAATGAACCCAACCAAACTGTGTGTGTATATATGTGTGTGTGTGTCACCCGGAGGGAGAGATCAGAATAATTAGGTGGGTTATTACACTAAAGAATCCAATCTGTCCAAGTGATGTCATTTGGGGTACAAACTTAAACAACCCAAGAATCAAAATGGAACTATCCTGTGTCCGTATCCAAGATTGGCAGCTTCTTTTCTAATGCTTGTTTTATTTCTTTTTATTTTTATCGCTAAAAACGTGTTGTTAAAGTCTTGGCACTTGCAGGACCAATGACGATGGCCGAAGATGCTCTTCGAAAGCTATTTGCATGCGGCAGTAGAAGAACCTAGTGAACAAAACCTGTTTTCCATTACGAAAAATATGGAATCCACGTGGCGCAACCAAATTCTTTATCACTTATACACGAGAGAGAAAGAGAGAGTTGCCAAAATTGTCATTCATTAATCATTAATCTCGTGATCATCGTCAGGAATCAAATTAGTACTCATAATATTTCTTATCCTTAAAAAAGAAAGAAGATTAAAAAAAAAGTCAAAAGAGCCTACAAAGTCAACGGGTGAGCACTACTGTCGATCAGTCAGGTGGTCCTCACGTGCACAACTGGCTTCTGATCAGTTGCTCGTACTTGTCAACGGCGCTGGTGGGGACCGCCACCATCACACTCACGGCGTCCCTCTGATCCGCTACCGGCAGGAACAGGCAGTACCTATCGCAGCATATGGGCCCCACGTGGGCCGGCCTTCCCATCCCAAAGTCAACCCTCTCCAGGCCCAACCTTGACCACTGCGACACTATCAGAACCCCCACCGGGTCCGGGCATGCGCCGCTCCCATTCGCCACCGCCTCCGCCACCGCCCTCACGTGCTCATCCCCTACCCTCTCCTTAGCCGCCTTCACCAATCCCGAGGCAAACGGCAGCCCTCTCTCCGTCAAATCCGTGACGGTGCTGACGGCGCATCCCAGGACGAACGCGTTGCCGTAATAACCCGGCGGGAGACTCGGCCTGACTCGGTTCCGTACGTTGATGCTGAAAAGAAGCTTCAGTACTTGGTTCGGTGGTAGGTTCATTGACTTGGCCCAGCTCCTCCACACGTGCGCCGTGAGAACCTCGAACGACGTGAACGAGTAAGAGTGGGCCCCCCTGGCAAGATATTTCAGCTGGCAGAGAGACCTCCTGTTGAAGACAAATGACGTCGGACAGAGTCGCTCCGCCGAGAACCGCGTCATGAAGTTGCAATTATCTGGGACCGAGTTGAACTCGGGAAGAGGAGGAGATCTACTGTTGGTGATAATGTGCATAATGGGCCGTGGTGGGTCCATTAGGTGCCGGGCCCAGATAGGCTTGGGTTTGAACTCGGTCAACGATTTTTTACCGACGGCCAACTCGGCAAGCAAGTTGAGAAAGTCGGCGCTCCCGATTCCGTCGCAGATGCAGTGGTTGAATCCGACGCCGAGGGCGACGCCGCCGTCACGGAGCAATGTGAGCTGGACGACTAGCGGTGGGGCCCCCATGAGGACGTCAGCCACGTGGACGGACAGCAGCTTCCTCCAGCTGGTCACGTTGCGTGGGGCCCGTTCGAAGTCGGAGACGCTGCGTTCCGAGACGGCCTCGATGAACACCGCGCCCTGGGCCCGGGAGACGACCTCCAGGAGGCCGGAGCCGTCGGGCTTGGGCCGGACTCTCCCGGCGAGAGGGTAGTAAGGGACTAGGGCCTTGGATAGTGCCGACTTGACGTGAGCCGCGACGGAGGCCTGGTCAATTCCGGGCCGGGCCCTGTAGATGAGGAGGTATTCGATGGTGAAGCGGAGGAAGAGCTGGGAGTCAATGGCAGAGAGAGTCAGGTTATGAGATGGGGTTGGTTCCGAGGGAGTCACCACCACGGCTTCTTTGATGCGCTCGGAGCTTCCCATGCTTATCAACTACCTAGAGAGAGAAAGAGAAGAAAAAATGAGTTGGATTTTGGAGGGATGTGGCTTTGCAGAGAGGTGGGTTTTAGGTTGGTTGTATTATAAGAGAGAGAGAGGGAAATATTATTGTACGTTTTGTTTTGTATTATTACTATTATTATTGGGGTTGTGATTATTGAGATTATTGTAAGGTAGTGACCCATGTGTGTCTTTTGCTGTGTCTAAACTGTGAAAGATTTGTGCCAAGATTCTCCGGGCATTGCTTTATGGAAAAAGAAAAAATATTTATATATATATATTTTTGATATATAATGAAGACCAGAACAAAACAAATAATAATAACAGCTTGGCTTTGCTTTCTGTCTGTTCGGAAGCTGTGCTAGCTAAACAGCTATCACTCTCTCTGACCTCAGTTTTTACGTGGTGCTTTTCATGTCGATGTATTTTTGTATTTTTTTTTTGTGACAAAGGAGTTGATGGACGTGGATGCTGATACCTGTCTAGTTCATGTCTGCGGTATCTTTATAGCAAATAGATTGATATAAATATTGTGAAGAGTGCATGTAAAATTTTTAAATTTGTGTGGATCAAGATTATCGGAACTTTTTTTACAATGGGGTCTAATGGTCTATGAGGAAAATTTTTAGGAATTGGGTGGATTTATCCTCTTTTTTTTTGTGTGTGTTGGACATTCCCTAAGCTGCAAAATAAAGCATGATCGATTTGGAACGGTATTTTAGGAAGATGCACACCTTGATATAATACAATAAAATATTATTTTAAGTGAAAAGAGGCCAGCATGTCGATGGACCCCATGTAACTACTTTGTATTCTCTACTTACCCGTATTTTTCATGTAGGCCATATAAGTTTGTCAAGAATTTTAAATAAATCTAGGACTTTGTGAAGAATAAAAAGCCAATCTATCTGCTAAGGATTGAGAGAGCGCGATACGTTTCTATGAAGATTGAAGGATCAAGATCGATGAAGGTCGAAGAGTCAAGCTTGAACCATTAAGACGACACCACTAGAAGACTCTGCTTGAGTTTAATCGATGTTAAAGATCGAGATCAAGATAAATGTTACACGCTGTATGATTAGGAATGTTAACCAATAACATGACGTTTATAATTTTCACTTAAAATATTATTTTAAGTGAAAAGAGGCCAGCATGTCGATGGACCCCATGTAACTACTTTGTATTCTCTACTTACCCGTATTTTTCATGTAGCCCATATAAGTTTGTCAAGAATTTTAAATAAATCTAGGACTTTGTGAAGAATAAAAAGCCAATCTATCTGCTAAGGATTGAGAGAGCGCGATACGTTTCTACGAAGATTGAAGGATCAAGATCGATGAAGGTCGAAGAGTCAAGCTTGAACCATTAAGACGACACCACTAGAAGACTCTGCTTGAGTTTAATCGATTTTAAAGATCGAGATCAAGATAAATGTTACACGCTGTATGATTAGGAATGTTAACCAATAACATGACGTTTATAATTGATTAGGAGAATTTTCAGAGAATATCAAAGGATTTCCTTAGTTGTTGGTAAAAAGAGAGAGAGAGAGAGAGGAAAGCAAGATGATGTGAATCAATCAAAGTGAGCTCAAGTAATTCATCTGATTTGGGCATTTTGCCTATAAATTGATTAACACTTGGCTCCACATTTGCGACAATATCAATTTACCATCTCAATGACGTTATTGTTCTATTCTTCTCTCTTATGATTGTTTGCCTGATTTATGCGTTGGAGTCTTATGTAAGCAAACCCCCGATGCCTTTCAGTGAACAGAATAATGGAGGGTGACAAAAAACGATGAAGCAAGAATAGGAGAATTGATGTTGAGAGATTTATTCCAATATTTACTATCGGTGGAGATGAAACTATAGAGATATAAAATAAATCATCTACAATATCATATACTTCTATATATTTTTTGTTTTCTAAAATTATAATTTGAGGAAGGGAAGTAATGTTAAAGAATAAGTGACATTACTGATGATGAAAAGCTCAACTATTAGTAGATAGATGAAGAGCATTAAAAATTTTGCAGATGCTTTGAAAATAATGATTGACATGATGATTTGGCAGATGTTTTGATAAAATTAATGATTTGGTATGTCATGCATATCTCGAACAGTCAACTATTTCAATTTTTACTGTTTTCGAACTATTAATGACAGCTTAAACAGTGCTTTATCTGTATATATTCAGGAAAAAATGTAGCTCTTTTTTATAGATCTTTCAATATTAGAAAACTTTCTCATCCAACAAGTGCAAATTAATAGTAAACATTATATATTAATGTCAACCAATAAATTAAGCAATAAGATTATATCCGCCGGCCAAAACAATATCTATTATTTAAATTGAAAAATCTGTTATTAATAAAAGCACAGTTTGATTATAAATAAAGCGCAGTTAATATCTACTAAAATTTAGTCTATTCATAGTCGTTCGAGAATACAATAATCAGAACTGGGATGCACGTATTAATGTACATGATCAGGACATAAATAAAATCCTGGAATAAATAAAATCAAATCAAATTGTACACTTGAAATTAATTTCATAAATAATAAACATATAATGATACTGATCATACATACATACATATATATATATATATATATATATATATGTAAGAATTGAGGAGCTGAGAGAGAAGCATCAAAATAGCAAGTGGTATTGAGACACACCTGTGGCTGTCGCGACAGTGGACCCCATTTGTTGTCTCACGTTGATATGGGTTCACACTAATAAAGCATCTCATGATCTACCATAGACTTTGCACTTTCCGAAATTCTATGTTCTAATATACTATTGGATGTGTTAACAACAATTATTAATTAGCTTAGGCTAGCTACAAGAATATATATAGTTGTTTCCTTGGTGTTAATTTCTCCGTCTCGGAGAATATTGTGTGTTTACCTAGGTTTCTAGATTGTTTTCTAAAAAGAAAAAAAAAATGGAAACAAAAGAAAAGAAAAAATGGCCTTGCCATGACTATGCGCCATGGTTTGATGTGAAGAAAAAACAAAACTTTTGTTACTTGTATTCTTACAGTTTCCTTTTGTTAATATTCATTTTTATAGGTTAATATAGTAGGCCAGTGCATAAGAAAAAATTTGGGTAGCAATTTGGGTTTCACACGAGAACACGACTTAAAAGTAACCCAATTCAATAACATGATTGACACAAAATTCACTCGAATTAACTAGATTTATTAATTTTTAAAAAATATATATTTAGAAAATTATAGACAAATTAATAATTTTTAAATAATAAATGTAATAAAGTTACTTCAAACAAAATAAAAAAATATATAAAATATTTATGATCTAAACTTACAAAAAAAAAAAGTATTGATAAGTGGTTTATCTAAGTAAAGTAATATTTATATTTCTTATATTAGTTGTGAGAATATAGATCTAAATGATCTTTCTGCTAAATGGGTAATACGTGTGTTGACTCAAACTCGATACAAAAATTCATGTTGACATGAACGCATAACACGTGCGTTAACTCAAACTCGATACAAAAATTTGAGTTAACATGAACGCGACCCAAATTACCACTAGTAGGAAAAAGGACAATCGTGAATGAAAAAAATAATAATAAATTTCATGTACCTTACATGGAGATAAACCAGTACCCTAGTATATATAACAAAAATTAAGTGACAAGAAAAAAAGGCAAATTATATACTTCTTTTGCAAATACAAGCAGTGCTTGGAATTTTTTATATTGATGCGCCTAATCAGTTCAAGTATATATTCTTACTCAATATCAAGAATTTTAAAATATTCTCTGGAATTTATTATATGTTATTTTTGTGAAGAACGTATTGTCCCTGGTCCGTGGAATAGGAGATATATATGTAAGAGGTAAATAAGCAGAATCTCAATACTATACTTTTTTAAGTTCTTATTTGATGTGATAGAGTTTAGGGAGGATCATGTCGATGTGTCTCCTACTCGGAACTTAATCATTTTACAAAGACAATAATATTACCTTCAAATTCCCCTTTATTCCTCCTGCAGATATGGACTACGGAGCAGTACTACTTCATAGACTAGTTGATGAAATTAAACTTGCACGAGATTTGGTATCGATGCCGATATTGAAATTTCTCTAGGTGCCCTAATATTTCTTTTGAAAAAAAAAAAAAGATTTCGTTCCAAACAATTAATAAGAGATATAAATGTAAAGTGACTCTGTATTACAAGACATAAGTCTCAAATGAGACAAGTTCCATCAAGACAATCTAATGACGTCATTTAAAGAGTAGTACTATGTTAAAGGCCCGGAAACAAAAACATTAATATTAATTCTTCATAATATATACTTCAACTTAAGTGATTATTGATTTCCTTTTATTTTTGTTTCTGGTGGTTCAAAATCTTTCTTAATAATGCCAGCTGGGGTGGTATAATATATTTGAGGAAATGATTAAAATTCTACACAATCTCTCTTAGAATTTTTATCTTAATCATTCTTTTTCTGGAATATCTCTTAGAATCTTAATCAGGCCAAACAAACCCATCAAAAACTGAGATATGATGTGGTGGGTTATGATCCATGTGGGGTCCTTCTATCGACATTGAGAATACATTACATGTTGGGTCATATCGTTCCCTTCCTAGTTATGCAATTTGCAGCACTATAAACTCATATTTACTTTTATCTTGAAACCATGACATAAAGTTTAATTTATAGGTGCAATCTTTTGTCACCTCAACAGATACATTGGACACTCAGACAAAGTTTGATCAATTAATAAACTCACTTAAGTAATGAAATCTTTCTATCTCAATTCGATTCCGTGTACTAAATTAAGAAAAATATATTTTTATTAAATCTTTAGGATCAATGAATGTATAAATTAATATTTATTAAATACATAAAATAAATAGGACTAGCTATTAACTTGAAAAGCCTCTGTTGGAGAAACAGCTGGCAAAACATAATTGTCATCTAAATTATGATAATCATCAGTAGGTATATCCTATCATGTTTCGAATAACCTCCATCGAGATTTCCATCAGTATTATTTAATTTTCGTTTGGATAATTCAACATCCATCACATTTCTATTGCGTAGACCAAAAATGTATAAGATGCCCCATATATATATATATATATATATATATATATTAAGTTATATATGTGTAGAAGTTGATTTTTGAACTTTTAATTGTGCACATATTAACGTTTGGCCACATTCTTTTTTTTTTCATATATATATATATATATATATAGCAAAATCTTGGTAAAAAAAAAAAAATACATGTACTAGTAAAAACATAAAACTCTTTTTAAATTAATAAATTCTCAATTTATCTACAATTAAATATTCACAAGAATATGATTTTTATAGGGGTTTTATTGTATAACAAACTTTTTTTTTTAAATCTCTCTTACAATTTCTAGATTAAGATATTTTTTTAGTATTCTTATTTACTAGCTTAGATATTTATTATGTGAATTAATAACACATAACTCAAGTTGTATAGTTACTCAACAGTAACAATATTGTTTATATGTCAAAAAAATAGGAGAGATAATGATACATTGTGTGAATGAGCTGGCTTGAGATGCTTGGGTCCACAAATTTTTTAATTTTTTATTTTTTGTAAGAGGGTCCACTAAAAATTTTATAGTTATATATATAGATGTTTAAGTTCAGTCATAGACTTAGAAGTAGGAGAGGTAACCTATGCCTATTTTAAAAACAGGATTTTCTTATAATTAGCACATGGCATGTTAGGATGGATTGAACCAAATTATTTATGATCTTTTCTTGTTTTTAATTTGCTAGGTAAGCATATCATATGCCTCAGCCACACCCTTTCATTGTGTAAATAAGTCATGGAATTGAATATATAATCTAGGCATGTGATCCAATATTGGATTTTGTCTAACAAAAGGACATGATCCAGATGCCAGAACTAAGTATATATTGCTTTTGATCAGATCTACATGCATTAGTTACATCCTACACATCAATATCTTAATGGTCAAAGAAACTAAGGGCGAAAAAGTTGCATGTGGCCTCTAATCAATTAGTTGAAACCCGGCTAATCAGCTGAATTAACTTTATTTTTCTTCTTTTTTTTTAATAACCCTTTGCAATACCAATAAATAAAATTCTTAACATTCAACCGTGACTTTTCACGAAAGCTTTGTGCGGTTACCCTATTTTTTTTTTTTTATTGATTTTGCCCAATTGGCAATTTTAAAGTCATGACATAAGATGTTCATCCCAATTACTTAAAGAAAGCTGACATGTTTATACCTATATGTGTGTGTGTGTGTATCAGACACGATGTAGTTGTACCCTAATAAAATGAATTATCATAATTAAGAGGGAAAAGTACCATTGCCATTGCAACTTTTGATGGGCGTCACTAAAACCTTTTCTTTGGTTAAGATAATGATAATATATGCTCAGATACTAATAATATTAAAGCAAACCAAGTATAACTCCGACCATATGGCCTTTGTTGGAGTAGATAAAAAGGGATCAGATGGGCTGTCCGTGCATCTATTTTCGAGCCTTCCTCTTTCCCTTGAGACAGAAGAGAGATCAAAAGGTAAAACAAACCATTGAGAAAACAGTTGTAAATTACAAATTCCCATAATTAAAAATTAGATTAATTTCCCCTTCAAAAAAAAATAATTTTTAATTCATATTAACCCCTTGAAAAGCACCTTCCCCAACAAATAATACTCTATACGTACCTTAATTATACATGTGTAAATCTTATTTAATTAGAGACTCCAATAATTGGTAAAAAAACAACTGTCCTATTCAATTCCAGTCTCAGCGTGGATCAAAGTTCAAAGAAGCTTAATAGGAAATTAACCCTCAAGAATGCTCATTGGATCTTCAAGTATTTTATATTAGCCTCGAAGATGTTTTGTTTTTGTTCCACTTTTTTTCCACTTGGGAACTGAATAAAAAAAGACAAGGAAGTAATGGCCACTAATAGAGCCCACCATCGCCAAGGAGCTAATTATGTCTTAGGATGTATGATGGGACTGACTTTGTTGTGTTTTTACTATAATTATCTTTGCAAAACGATATGATTAGGTGGGATGTCCTGTCTTCTAGTGAAGTGATAATCTTCACAAAAATAAAATTAATGAAGTGATAATCTTTGGTGGTTTTTGGAATAATATTTATCCGCTATGTATATATACAGATTCTCTTCACATGATATTAATATTAAATAAGCATTACAAACTTTTGACGAGATCGTATAAATATCTCGGCTTCTACGACCACACGTGTACAAGGTAGGTAAACAATTTACTTGCTTTCCCATTTTCTTTTTTCCATTACTTTTATATAGGACATCTATAAAATTGGTTGTTCAGATTTAGTACTTAAGTGGATTCCACTATACCATTGCTAGTGAAATCACATAACTTATCGATGTGATAAATCGGCCCTCTAGCTGGAGTCGTTGGAGTTATCTAATTTTGACTATATCGGTCGATTATATTATTATTAATTGTTTGGTTGATTATATTATTATTACTTGTTTGATATGACAGTCTATAATCGATATTGGTCATTAACGATGGCGTGTATTGATATATCATTGGTTGGGTGAAAAATCCGATAACATTTATATAAAATTTGATGGTGTAGAATTGGTGCTTGTGTAGATTTCACTATATATACATATATATTACAACTGAAATCACTTAGTATATATAACAAGTGAAATCACGTAACCATATAGATTTCTTAAGGGGAAAAAACAAAAGAAATTTCTTAAACTAGGGAAGTTATATTGGCAAGGTAATTGGCATCAGAATCTCTATTTACTTGCCGACTTGGGGGTCCGTGATAATCCGTAAAGGTGTCAACCATATACACAGCCAGTCTATATTGATGTGAAAATGATAACCCCTAGGACATAACCAGAGATTCCCCTGTCAAGTCCCAACTTTTCTTCTTGAAAATATACCTTTTTCACCACTCGGAGAAAGAGAGAATGAGAGGCAGACAACATTAGGAAAATTAGAGGAATACAGAATTAGGCTCGTACATAGATAGCCGTATATAGCTATATATATATATTTTTAAAAAAAATTATGGGTTTTTATTTTTTTCTTTTTACTTCGTGTTTTTGTTTTTTTGAAATAATTACAGGTCAAACTAGGGGTCTACGGGACCACAAAAGATGAAAGCATATTTTTCCCAAGGAGATAAAAGGGCAGAGACAGAGCAAGGAATTGAGATAAGAACACCAAAAAAGAGGTCAAAATCTTGCTTTATTTATTTAACGGATATGCATGCATGCATGCATGCGTTTTATTATTAATTTGTTTCTTTTGATCTGCTTTTATCTCTCTTTCTCTCTCCGCTTTTTTTCCCAGCTGGGTTTTGCGATTCAAATCCATCACGTCTTTTCACATAATAAGTGATAAAAGCGCCAGCAGAGACCAAGATTTTCTTAGGGGCTATAGCAGCAGGTCCTCTTGATTTGATACCTCATGTGTTATTTGTACGTAATACCGATTAACTTTTGGAAAGGGCGGGTTACAGTGCGACGACCATAAGGAGTTTGGCAGGTTTTTTTGTTGTTAGTTCGAGGATTCTTTTGATAATTAGTAGGTTTTAAAACTATTAAATTTGATCAATTTTTTTATATATAAATTTGGTCTTTGAGAGACAGATCTGTGAAAATTTTTTTTTTCTGTTCTTACCAGAGAAATTGCCATAAGATTTTAGGATTGATTTACTTTTTGATTTTTTTTGGTTTTTTGTAATGCAATCAGAAATTAAGGATGAGTATCCGAGATGGTTTTTTTTTTTTATTGTTTTTCACTAGATAATAATATAACTAATTCACCACGTTTGTCAAACATATGTTAAACTATGATTAATTGTATTCTTTCTAAATTTATATTATCGTAGTGTACATTAAGTGTTCGCCAAGATTCCTATTTTTCGTACTTTTTTCTCTCTCTCTCGAAGGGATTATGTTAATTTGTTCTCTTTTTTGGGAGGAAATTTCGTTTTCAAATTAGTTCCTAAACGAAAATGTATTGCTTGAAAAATTAAATATTTTAGAGTCCGTTTGGTTCATAGATTTGAATAAAAAATTTAAATAAAAATTTAAATTTTTGTAAGAGAAAATAGCAAAATTATTCTAACTGCAATTGAAACCAGTTTTCAATGCACTTTAGTCCCCTCACTGATTTGTTGAGGCCCACTTAAGGCCCATTTAGAACCTTTTGGTCCGAAACTTTTCCGCACACCGCACGGGCCAGACAACAAAAAGCCCATATCCTTGAATTGATTCTCCGAGTCGTTCTTGTTCTTCTTCCGGCTTAAACCCTACTTCCCAAACCCCAGTTTTTCACAGTGGAAACCATGTCCCTATTCCTCAAATTTCCTCTCAAAACCCTCCATTTCCGACCCATTTTGACCCTCTCCGATCGGTTTTTCACATCCGCAAACGCCAGACTATCCTCGGACCGGCCTTCCACGGCCGACTACGACAAAATGGTCAACGCGGCGGGCCATTCCGGCGACTTCGACGAGCTCCGGCGGCTCCTCAACAGGCGCGTGAAGGACGGCTGCTACAACACCACCAACACCTTCAACTTCGTCACCGTTGGCTACGACTCCCTCTCCTCCATCGACGGCCTCTGCGGAACCCTCGCCCGCCTCGAAAAGGGCTTCGCCAGGAAGGGCGCGTTCGACGCGCTCGTCGCGCGGCTCTGCAAGATCGGGCGGGTCGACGAGTCCCTCCTCGTGGTCGACGCCATGGCTCTTGCGGACAGCGAGGTGAGCGCGTGCACTTTCCACCCCCTGATCAAGGCGCTCACGAGGAGGAACGATTTCGACGGCGCGTGGCGTGTGGTTGATCGTATGAGTGCACTCGGTGTCTCGCCCGACGTGACTATCTTTAACCACTTTCTGGCGGCGCACTCTGCCGCGGGAGACGTGGTCTCGGCGGCGGCGGTGCTGGAGAGGATGGTGGAGCAAGGGTTGAAGCCGAATGGGCGTACCTACGACGCGCTGGTGATGGGCGCGTGTAGAGCGGGGAAGGTGGAGGCGGCTCTGGTGGTGCTGAGGAGGATGGAGGACGATGGAGTGCCGATGCTGCTGTCGACGCGCTTGTACGTCGTGGACGCGCTCTTGAGCTTGGGATATTACGACCAGGCGGTGAGGTTTGTGAGGGTTTATGGCGGAAGGGACACGTGGCTTGATGTTGAGAGTTTCGGGTGTTTGGCTATTCGGCTTATAAAGCTGGAACGGATGGAAGAGGCCAGGTTAATTTTGGAGGAGATGAAAACAAGAGGACTTGAGATCCGCCATCGATTGAAGACTTTGTTAAAACGTGTCCAAACACAAGAAAAATAACGAATTTTTGTTATTAGTTTTTTTGTCAGCAAGTTGTTGGATTTTTTCTTTTTGCTGTAAATTTCATATTTACCATTACCATGGAGAGAATTCCAAAATTCTCTTTTTTTTTTTTTTTTTTTTCTAGTGAGGTAAAAAAAAATAAAAATAAAGATAAAATAATATTAATTTAGTTAGGAAACTTGTCCAAAACGACCAAAGACCAAAGGGGCGGTAGGAGTTAGTTTAGTTACATAAACAAAAGTCATTTTTAAGTGATTCCGTCCAACCACATTACGGTAGCTGACGTCACCGCCGGTCACAATGCTCGGCCAACATTTACCCTTTCCTCTCGAATCCGATCACCCTTTTGTCTCTCTCTCTCTCTCCTCAACCCGCTCTCTTTCTTTCCCCTCTCTCCATCTTCACCTTTGCGAAAACTCTATACCTGAACCGACCGACCCGAGCCCGTAAATGGAGAGACCGGGACCCACCGCCAGGGCCCACGGCGTTGGCCGCGAGGACTGCTGGAGCGAGGTGGCGACGGAGGCCCTGATTGAGGCGTGGGGGGACCGTTTCCTCCAGTTGAACCGCGGGAACCTCCGTCAGAAGGACTGGAAGGAGATCTCCGACGCCGTCAACGGTGACGTTGACGACGGCGGCGGAGGAGGAGGAGGAGCGAAGGCGTACAAGACGGACGTCCAGTGTAAGAACCGGATCGACACGCTGAAGAAGAAGTACAAGCTCGAGAAGTCCAAGCCCTCCCCTTCCTCTTGGCGGTTTTTCCCGCGCCTCGATTTCCTCATCGGCGGGGCCAACGCCAAGAAGCCCGCCGCCGCTGTTACTCTGACCATTAAAAGGCCCGGCCTAAGGCCGCCGCAGGTCCGTAATCCGTCGCCGGAGAGCTCGATCGGCGACGAAGATGATGATGATGGTGGTGGTGATGTCGTCGCGGCGAAGCATCGGATGGAGGCGGTGGAGCTTTCCGACAAGACGGCGTGCAGGGAATTGGCGAGGGCGATACTCAAGTTCGGGGAGATTTACGAGAGGATCGAGAGCTCCAAGCAGAAGATGATGATGGATTTGGAGAGGCAGAGGATGGAGTTCACTAAAGACCTCGAGTTCCAGAGGCTCAACATGTTCATGGACGCTCAATTGGAGTTGGAGAAGATGAAGCGCCCAAAGTACGCCCCTGGTTCCGGTAAAAATTCACAATCCGAACTCTTTTCTTGTCGATCTTTTCAAAATTTGATAGCAAAGGAATCATGACTTTTGTTCCAAAATTGTTGGTTAAATTGTATGTGTGAAAATTGTTTTGAACATAGTCGGATTGAGAGACTTTGGAAAGAGTTCAAGTCCTGGTCATATTCTAATTACCATTGATTTAAGGGCGAAGGAGTCTAGAGTGTGTAAAAGTCACAAATCTTGTGAATATTCTTTGCATAGTTAGGGACTTGGGTTGTTTTGGGATGTGCTGCAATTAATACGAATGGTTGAAGTTTCTTTGCTTCAATAGTACGTTACATATATGGTATTATTTTTGGGGAGTTTTGTACTTTGTTCTAAGGAACTTGTCGATTTTAGAAGCTTCATCAGTAGATTATAGTCTCAAGTTAGGCGCTTATGAGAAAGTTGTCATATCTAAACTTGCATGTAGCTGACTGAAAGTTTGTAGATTGATATGGAAGAAACCATGTCAAGCTAATCCATTATAAAATGTTGTTAGACTAGTGTGTTGTTTACAAAACCAGTTTCAATTGTGGTTCCAATTAATGAATAGTGTTAAACTCTCACATGCTACAGTAAATTGCTACAGTGTAAAGCTCTCACAACATAAACTTAAAACTTAAGTTCCAATTGAAGTTCTAAACGGCCTATAGATATTACTCGATCCAGATTTAGTTAAAGCTTAGTGTGTGGTACCATTGCCTGTCCCAACAACAACTTAAGTTGAATTCTGAAAGAAGTAATATTAAACATAGTTTTGAGGCAGGCTGGGTGGTTGGAGTATCCCAAAATTGGTGTTGACAGTGAGCTATCAGCTTAGCATCTAGGCATGGCATGATGATATGAAATAACCTGTTACTATTTGTAAATGTGGTGGAGAGTAGTACTCTTTTACCATCCGAGGTTGACCTGGTGCCATGTGGCTTTGCTCTTACTCTTGTGGTTTATGAAGGTCTTTTTTTCTAGTCATCATGTCCTTGGCATCTAATGACAATTGGCTGCTTTAGAGGAAAAAATTACTTTATTAAGACGATATTTTTGGAATATGTTGAGAAGGCTGGTGTTTGTACTTTGAGAACTCTTTATGTTGTAACTTATATTAGATAAAAGGATGCATCTTTAATAAGATTACGTACAGCGATCAGCGTCCATGCCAGGCGATATAAGCAAATCGTCCCACAAGTTGGAAAGAAAATAACAGTTATTGGCTGCTATTTGCTTTCTTGCTTGCTTTGTGTGTGCTAAACTGTGATACTTGCATTTGGTTTCAAAATATGGTCTGATACTAAGCATTCTATGGCCTTTTGCATTACTTTAGCAGGGAAGAAATAACTTGATGTAATTCGCAAGAACACCATCCATATTTCATAAAGGACGTGCATTTTGGAAATATGTGGAAGCCCTTGTTAGATTCATGGACACTCGCCCCTCCTCAATTCATGTGCAGGATAGCAAATTCAAAGCTTTTGATGCAGACGAACTTAGTTCACATTGATTGTCGTAATGTTTTGTGCATATGATTAGCTTTCTTTTGTAACAGATTTGTGACTCCTTTTCAGTTTTTGATAGAAAATGTAACGTTATCTCTTCCATGTCCATTGTAAGTAAATTCTTTGTTTTCCCTTGTTGAACTCTAATTATTACGTCATCTCTCACGATCCATACTGCTTTCTTAATTTGAGTAATTTCTAAAGATGGAGATCAATAAATTTTGAGAACAACTTGTATTCTTGTTGAGATAACCTGTCAGCTAATCCAAGCTGCTGCATCAGAACTCGCATCAGATCATAGGTTCCCTGGCGGGTGAGATTGGACCTCTTAGCTTTTTCTTTTCATAGACAAGCTACTTTTGAAGTGAAAGCAATCTTATTTAACCTCACGGGCTTTTAACCTCACCACTAATAAAACAATAGGACTTGATTTAAAAAGTACATTATATATTAAACTAGGATCTATAATTTTATGAGCTACGGGATATAACGTCGTAGGGATGAAAAGGAACTTTCTTGAAGTTAATAATTAAGAAAAATTGTAGCCTTTTCAATGTAGAGCATTATTTTGGTTCTCAAACCATGACCCATTTATATGGCAAACAAGGTCTATTTTACTCGCATAAAAGTGGCATCCATACCCGTTTCAGATTAGGGCGTTGTAGTAGTAATAGCGAGTGTGCACTTCAATCATTGTTTCATTGAAAATTCGATCTGAACTTGTAAGACGTTTATTAGTGTGAGATTTGCAGGTCCTTGGATTCTCACTGCAGCAAATAAAGTTAAAAAAGCGTGTTGTGGGGTTGGGAAATCATGGCCAAAATTTCCTCCGTAGAGCAGAATAATGGCGTCCGCTCCCTCCACCCAACCTCTGTTCCAATCGGGCAATCAATGAATATGAAAGGAACCAACAACCAAACACTCTCTCTCGTCTTTTGTGTAGGATTGCTTCTCTCTTTCAAAGATGGTTGTAGCAATATCTAACATATAATTCTTTAGTACTTTTCCCTGCTTTTTATTTCTATTCTATTGTGCTTCTCAAGGTAAGTTACACAAGGATTTATCTAAAGGCTCGTTGAAATCAAAATCACTTTAGATTATTTAATTCAACTCTGCCCATACAAAGATTAATTGTTTACATGTCATATTTGACTTTTTAAGAACATGTACACATATAAAGATGAGTCTGCATCTAGTTTCGGATAAAGATGACAAACCAAAAGCTAAACCATATTCAATCTTATAATTGGTAGATGATCAACACTAAATTTTTTCATAATATATACGGGACAAAGCTATAATCAGACAAGGGTCCATTCTGGCCAAACTCCAAAGGATTCTGGCTAAAGCCATCGCTGAATCCAGCACAAGGAATACCACTTAAACCAACCTCAGCGACCCGACCATCCAAGATACTATAAGAAGAAGAAGATGATGATGAACACAAAGAAGAAGAAGAGGAATTGGCGGCGAAGCGAGCAAGACGAGCCCTAGCAATGGCCAGATCACGTTGGAGCTCAACCATCCTCCTCTGCAGCAAAGCTATGGCACCGATGCAACCGTAGACCGGGTCCCGGAGCCGAGCCTCGGCCTCATAAGCTAGGGAATTCACGGTGTCTTCCCTTTGCTCTTCGGGGACTTCGATGAGGATCTTGCTGACATTACTTGCCCCAAACACTTTGTGGACTTTGGCGAACTTCTTGGGCTCGTCGGAGCGGAAATACGGCGCGAAGATGCAGGTAGGAGTGCATCTCCTCTTGAGGAACTTGCAGGCAGCGCAAGAGGAGCTTGACCTTGGCTCGTGACTGCCTTTCATCTATCTAATCTATCCACTCTTTCCACAACGCAATAACTTCCTTTTCACTTCACGTGCATATTTATATCTACATGGCCTTGGTGGTTTTAGTTCTGTTACCATTTGTTAGGGAACTTTTTTGAACAGTGCCTTGGCCTAGTAGCTCAGTTGGTTAGAGCATCGTGCTCATAACGCAAAGGTCGCGCATAAGCCATTTTTTGTGGTTTTATTTTATTTTATTTATTGTTTATTATTATTTTGGCCCTCAAGTGGGAAGAAGTAGTCTCAATAATTAAAGAGATAGGGCAAGGCTAAGATGACACACCATGCATGATGGCTCGTCCACATAGTGTGAGATATTTCATTTCATTAAAAGGGAAAAAGAAAGAAAAAAGAAAAGAAGTTTCGCAAGAAAGTTGAAGAAAGTTGGACCTGCCCACATGAGGGAACCTTGCAATGTGAAGTAAAAAGACTTATATTTAGGAAGCTCTGCCCCCCACATAATGTTGGCTATAAGCATCCATATAGGGTATGCCTTTTTTTTGGTTATTTTTTTCACTAATTATATGAAAGAAGTAAAGCTTTTTCAGTACCTTCTTGCACGTGCCAACTTCAACTTAGATCACCAAACAGGAAACAAGGAGAGACGTTTCATTTCACCAGAAAAATGAAATAGATGTACCCTTCTTACAAGATTTTCATTATTTTCCCTATGCTTCTTGTCTAAGCATTTCTTCTGTGTGTAATCTTGTTCATTTTTTTATTGAAAGCTATGTGTAATCTTGTGACATAGTGCAAGTTTTTGGATTTCATGATTTCCCACTAAAATGAAATAATAGTAGTAGGAATGGAGGTGTGTGCCTTTAAGTATTTTTAAAACCAAAATTTACAGCATCTTTAGGTATTTGATTTAGTGTTTTTCTCCTTATTAAATACTTACTAATTATCCCACTTGTAAGACCATGATTTTTATTTCTTTTGTACATTTCTAGACTCACACTTAAAGTTGAATGCATCTGATCATTATTATTTTTCTTTGAAAGAGTAATGCAATTATGACAACACTTTCACAAGTGCATAACAAGCTTTTAAATGACATAAAGATGAAACCATGAATTCCCATTAAATTGAAGTTTCATAACGTCAATGAAGTTAATAAAAAGGACATCTATAACCACAAAACTAAAAATTACTACACTTGCCAAGCTAGATTTTCCATACCATCCTATAATTAGATCTTTTGAAACTTGTGGCTCTATATTTTTACCACTAGTACGGAATATAATGGTGTAATCTGCAAAATAAATGAATTCTTATAAATATAAATAAAGGGACATCAAGACCTACAAGCCTGTCCCTAAAAAAAAAGGGGAAGAAGAAGAAAAGAGAAAAGAAGACGAAGAAGAAGAAGAAAAGAGAAAGAGCTAGAAGCTTGAAATATCTAGCAAAACTATCTTATTTTTAATCTTTTGGAATTTCTTTATAGGACTCTTGGATTTTTCCCAATAGTGAGAAGGAATAAATGAGTCACTTCAAACTTATTGTGGTGGGGAGGGAAAAAAGGTGGGGACGATAATAGTGCTCCGCCTTCAGGAGCCCACTTATTTAATGCACGTCGTTTTCCGACACACAAAGTGAAAAATAAAGGCGTAGGCCGCGAGTGTGCTTCACCCTCCAAACTCAAAATTTAGCGAGAAATAGAGTAAAATATATAAAAGGGGTCTTGTAACTTAAACTAGCATAATGTTTTTTTTTTCAAAAAAAAAAAAAAAAAAAGGGAATTGCATTCCAAATTAGAAGTTTGTAAACACTTATTCAAATACAACAACCTATGACGCAGTTAGTGACTTTGATCCCGACAACGAGTCGGAAACACCAACAAATTCGATTAAAAATGCTCAAGGGGCAAAACGTGTACTAAGTTCCTACATGTGGAAATATAAAAGGCATACCACTAATTAAACACATACAAGGCTATTTCATGCATGCTGTTAAAGGCAATGGATAACTCCGATCGGACAAGATCGAGAGACTAAAAGCATCAAAGCCTAACCCTATACTGAAAGATGGGGAAACTGCTTCCATTATTACAACAGAAAAACAAAATAGAGACACACCTGACGAAAACATCAACACTATTATTTGATAAAAACAAAACCCATAAGACAAAACACAGCACCACATTTCCCATTGAAGACCCAATAACCTCCCCAAGAGAGGAGGGACACCTAAGAAAAGAAAAGGCTCATCCACCAACACAAGGAGATCAAACGCGCCAATCGCCATCGACAATAGAGCCTAAACTCTTTCGGAAGTAAAATCCTTCGAGCCCCCATCAGCCACCCAGTAGCAGAAGAAAAATCTTCCCATCCACCTGCCCCTCGATAGCCATCATTACTCCTAACAACACCGGACTAAGGGTCACCGACACACATGCATAGCCTAAAATAGCCACCGCTTGCTTGCTTGAAATCATGATCCTAGACCCAGCCATGCCCTCCAAACCTAGTGCCAACCATGGAATCATCAAAGAAAAAGAAGCCACACTTGTCTATAAGCCTCCCATGGGGCCGAGAATCTAGAGACCAGCCCAGGGTTAGAGTTCGAGTCAACACATTGAGGCAGCGCACTAAGGGGAGAAAGAAATCCAAGCAAAGCCTAAGATAAAGTTAGGTAGTATTGTCTTCTTAAACTAGTATAATGTTGTGTGTAGTGGAAACTAAAATTAGATTGTGATAAAATAAGAAAAAAAAACAAAAATTCAAATAACACAAGCATTTACATGGTTTGGTTTTTAGCCTACGTCTATGGGTAGAGACAAAAGTAAAGTATTGCACTATAAACAAGAAAAATTCAAAAGCTTAACAAAAATTCCCACCACCCAAAACTCTCACAACTCAAATCTAGAATACACTCGCACAAAAGCAACCAAGACCACAAGAAAAATGCATTACAAACAATCTTAATGTAAACCAAAGGGTAATAAAACTAGCTTCTAAACTAACATAAGAAACTAGTTTCCAATATTACCAAAAGAAATAAGCTTTAAAAATAAAAATAAAAAAATTACTTGGAACAGATTATTCAAATTCCTAAAGAGAAACGAAACTTGTTGGCAAACAAAGGACATTACATAATGCTCATATAAGACAAAAAGCATCCTTCTTGATTGTTCAAGAAGGGGGCAACCATTTGCTATTAGCATATTTTTCTAAGCGTTATTAAAAGGACTCTTTAAATATTGATATAAATGTTCATTGAAAGTTCTATTGTCGAGTCTTATCTCTTGCTAAGAGCATGTCACCCCAATCCCCTTGAATGTGCTCACAATAAGGATACATGCAGACGTAGTCCCAAACACTATAAATTGAATACTAAGGTAGTAATTGCAAATCTTTATGTTTAAGATTCTCAAGTTTTTTACCACACTTAAATTTTTGACCACAATTCTACCATGACAGTCCACTATTGCTAGACCACTCCATTTTATGGTTAAATTGGTATCTAACTAATATAACTGTAAGCCATTCAACTGTTTGTTTTCTTTGATTGATTTAAGATTCAACTCTTTGATTGATTTAAGATTCAACTCTTTACTGATCCCCTGAACAACCTTACCAGTCCAAGTGGCTTGAGGTTAATTGTTTATAAGCCCAAATGTTCAAGTCCTTTAGTTTGGCATGTCGGACTTAAAATATGCCCAATTTGGTTTTATAGATTCACGATTCTATAAGGAACAAAAATCTTCATAGAATAAAATATGTTAGGTGACAAATGTAACACCGGATAATTTTTAGTGTATTATATATACAATAATTAAGGATTATGTTATGTAATTTATGTACAAATTTTGTAAGTTAAATTTCATGCTCAAAAATTTGTTAAGTATTTTGAAAGTAATTTTAGTGTCACAAGATTATTGTTTAATTCTAATTTTTGTCACAAATTTAATAAGAATAAAAATGAGATTTTTAATATTACACATCGTGCCATAATCCTAGGCAAAATAAGAATGATAAGAAGATAAACATTAGTTGATAAGCTCGGAAAAATAAGCTCGCAAACTTAATTGTTGTAGAATATATTGCAACAAATTTTAAGACAGAAATAAATTTAAGAAAAAAATACTATATAGAAATATGAAGATTATACAGTTTAGTGTAGAAGTTAAATAGTATGAGAATAATGCAGTATAAAAATTATGCTAATAAACTTAAGCAGTATAAAAATTATATTGCATAAAATTAAGCAATATAAACATTAGACTATATGAAGTTAAGCAGTATATGAATTATACCATTTGGAGAAAGTGGATTGGTGTGGAGGGTTAAAAGACCTCAAAAACTATATAGGAAAGAATATTAATAGTATGTAAAGAATACCGCACAATGACACCCAAAGGGTGGAAAAAATTCCACATGTCCTCGTAAAGAATCGGTTTTAAACTTGTGGTGGGAGCAACTTTTAAGAATTTCACGTTGGTCCCTATATTTAATCAATTAAGGGCCTAAATAAATAACAGCACGTTATCTCCATCAGATGGGAAAAAAAATCCATATCTTCCCCTATAAAACCAATTTTGGACAACTGGAAGGATTTTATTTGCAATTAAGTCCCTAATATTATCACTTTAAATACCAAGGGGTGTAAATGAAATAAAAGCTTAGTTTGTTCATAAAAAAATTTCCTATTTTTCTCTCAAGAATCTGCCCTTCCTATAAGCATTTCTCTATCCAAATTTTGATGATTTAAGCATCCAAACCATCCAATGGACGAAGAACAAGTGATGTAGAAGAAGTTTATGTTGTTTCAAGGTATTAAAAAAAAACCTCAAACTTTTTCTATTGAGATCTAGGGTTTTTATTCAAGTTTTGGAAGAGATATTCATGGTATGATATAGACTTGATATCAAGGAATTTTGGAAGCTTTCAAGAGCTAGAAGGAGAGGACAAACACTTTGGATAGTCTAGGTAAAACCCTAGTCTCACAAGCTATGTTAAAGTTTGTATATTTTTATGCATATCAAGTGTTTGACGTATGCTATGGACTATGGCATGTAAGAAAAACATTCTGGTATGTTTGTTTAAGTGTTATGAGGATGATGATGATGATGGACGGTTAAAAAACTAGTATTTAATGTTACAAGGAGAAAGTATGGCAAACTTTGTTACAATACAAAATTTAAGCACTAAAAGTAGTTGATAAAATGATTTTGGCCATAACATGAAAAGAAAATGTTATGGCATGTTTAGTTTAATTATTATGCTGATGATAACAAGATTGAAGGATTGAAAATAAAGGTTTTAAGCACAAATGAGAAAAGTTTGTTAAATTTTGTCAAAAACACAAAGTTTAACTAGTTTTTGAAATAAATGAATTTTTAATTAACTTAAAGGCTGAATTATTTTCTAAGTTCATACCAAATTTATTGGAAATGTCGATATGGACAACTTTCATAAAGAAATTCTTTCCCATTCAAAAACACTATTAAGATAAATAATTTTAAAGAAAATTAAAATATGAAAGTTGTAGATCTTGTCAAAACTATAAAAAATTTAGGACGGCTTGTGAAAATTTTGTGCTAATTTTAAATTATGAGTTGCATGAGATTTTAATCACAAAATTTTAAACTAGGAAAACATTTTAAAATAAGGATTTTGACCAAGGAATTTTTGTAAGTTTTGATCCTTGCGGAAACTAGGCATTTTAGCATAAGATGAGTATTTTTAGTCTCGAGGTAAAAATGTTAAAATTTTGTGTTTCAAGCTAAAACTATAAAACTATATGAAATAGGAATTTTCACTATGTAAAGATAGTTTTCTATATAGTTATAATCAACAAGTAATTTTATGTATGAAAGCCTAGGATTTTTGTGTTACGGATAAAAATAAAAAGTTTTGTAAAACTAGGATTTTTGCATAAAGAAAACCAATATTTTGTGTTTCACGACATTTTGAGTAGCAAGGAAATGTAAGTTTTGGTTTAAAACGGGTTCCAAAATTTTTCTAAGACCTGTCAAGGACAAAAAGGTCATTTTTTATATAATGGCCAAAACGGACCCCTAAATATCTGATTTAGGAAAACGCCCTTTAATGAGAATTTTTTCGTAACCTGTAAGTAATTGGATGGTAAAGTAAAAACAAGAAGTTTAATCATATAATGTTTGAAACTTAACTTATGAAAAATTTATTAAGGGTAAAATCGTCAATTTTTTATAAAACTGCTAAAATAGACTCGAGCTTTCTAATTTAGCAAAATGCCTTTAGACAAAAAATGTTCCATGTCACGTTAAGTAATGAAAATCCTCAAGTGAGACATTAATTTTGTCTAAGGAATGTTTAAGTTAAACAATATAAAACTAGAGCGACAATGTAATATCGAGATAGTTACTAATAGTTGAGTGTCATTTAAATAGGATACAAAGGTGACTAATAAAAGGAAAAAGGATTAAATAGGAACACTTGATCGATATTCAGGTAAGTTTCAAAACTTACCTATAGCATGAAGAAAATGAATTTCAAATGTTTTATAACTATTTGAAATGTATGGCATTTATTATGCATAATGTTTTAAAGTTCAAGTCATGATTTACATTATGATTGCAATTTTATGTCTATGTTTATATATTAAGTCATTTCATAAAACATGTTTGCTAAAGATTATAAGATCGATAATCTAACTCTCAGGTTAAGATCAGAAAGTTTCATACCAACCTCCCGATCTAATGAGAGTATCATGCTAAGTTATGTTTCGGCCTTGATGTTTGATGGTCAAGCACGTTTAGTATATAACTTGGTCCCATAATTCAAGTTAAGTTAAGGATGGTGATAAGAATTACATAAATAAGCATGAATGAAATCATGCAATGTGATGTTACTTGCATTCCTTTTAAGACATGTTTCTATGTAGAATTGTTTATGAAAAAAGCATTTTATATAAAATGTTTTAAGAGAAACCTTCTTTGTTTATATAAAATGTTTTAAGAAAAAATTCTTTGTTATGAGAAATGTTTTATAGGAAATGTTTACGAAAATATTTTATGAGAAATATTTTATGAAAAATATTTTACGAGAAAACATTTAATGAAAATGTTTTACGAAAGACATTTCATGAAAATGTTTTACGAAAAGTGTTTTATGGAAGATATTTTACGAGAAAAGATTTATGAAAAAAGTTTTATGAGAAATATTTTATGTCTTATGAGATTAGTTTGAACTTATTGAGTGAAAGATCATTATAAGTTTCTTCTTGTAATAGGTAGTCCTACAGGAAACCAATATGATTGGTTAAAGAGCTAGGTGTAGCGGTGACAGATACGATGATTGGGTATGAATATTATTACAGTAGTTTTTAGCTGTGTCAAGAAAAAGTTTTCCTATTTGAAAAGTTGTTCCAAAAGTTTTAAGAAAGTAAATGTTTAAAAAAATATCTTATGAGAAATGTTTTATGAAAAACATTTTTTAAAGATATATTTTATGATATATTTTGAATGATTATTAAGTCAAGTTTTATGTTATGTTTCAACCTACTATTTTTTTTTTAAAAAAAAATTACTTAATATTTTTCTTATTAGTAAGTAGGAGTAAGTTAAGAAATGACATTTAAAAAAGCTAAATTACTGCTTAAAAAACGTGGGTCATTACAACAAATTACCTTCGAGTCATGGGCAAACCATCCAAATAACAAACAACAATGAGTAGAGGTTGGTTTTAGGCACTATATACTCAAGATCACTTCCTATAAAAGTTCTCTTATTTAACTTGAATATTTATTAGAGACCCTTTGGCAAGTTACTACGGCCATGTCGAGCATCTAAGTGGCTTTGCAAGTAATCACTGAGCCTAAATGCATAATTGTAAATTTTGTCTTATATATAAATTCATATAAGATGATGACCACAAGTAATAAGAGGTGTCCAACAAATGAGACCCAAAGTTTAACATCTTCTAATATTATTTTTAATAGTGATGAATAACATTTAGGTTGTTTAGATCATTTGCCAGTTCAGATTAAAAAAATACTATAACAATTTAAATTCTATGAGTGAAAACCTATAGCAAAACAGGTTTAAACTGAAATTTTTCTAGTTTGATGTCACAAATATTCACTTATTACCCGTAACGTTTGTAACTGTAGATTCAATCGGCATGGTGGTGCACTACACTACACATGCTTAGGGAGAGCGTGGGATGGTGGTGGGGAGGAGTAAGATATGAAATACTGCCCAAGAAAATGAATGATTAGATTTTGGGGAGGGAAGAAAAAAAAAAAAAAAAGCAAACAAAGGGTGTTTGATATTTTGTTTTGTTGTGTTGTGGGGGTGGTTGGCAAGTGGGTGTTTGTGTGAGAAGAAACTGTAGCTTGATTTGGGAGTGTGCAAATCGATGGTGTTATGTGTTGCCCCTGCCAGCCCCACCACAAGAGCCACAAATTCAATTGGATTCATTAAAAGCCTATGCTCACATTTTCCAGATTTGACTATGAAGAGACACCGCATGTGATTGCATGAATATGAGAGAGATAGAGGGAGAGAGAGAGAGGAGGCAAAAAAAAAAAAAAAAAAAGAAGAGCTAGAATTGCATGGTGTAAATGGGCCGAGACTTTAAGGGCAACAAACGTGGAAGGCTTTGTACCATTGCGTATGTAATGGTTCTGAATTTGGACCATTATATATAGCCTGCGATACATATCTTTCTTCTTTTCTTTTTTTTTCATTACTTTTATCATTAATGCTTTGTTTGAAATTTAGGATGATTTGATGGATCTTTGTTTGTTACCTTAATTACATTTCTTATGCATTAATAATTGGCATGTGCTTTGGAATTTGTTGTCCAAAAGACCTTGGTTTGTAGTTTCGAATCAATTCAAATAATTTTTTACAGTATTTTCTTTTGTAAAAATTCAAATTTTCGTACACACTTTCAACGGACGCTAATGTTAACGGTTTCTATATTATGATTTATATTATCTTTGCCTAACAAGGCACTAAAGATGTGTCCCACGAATACCAAATAAAAATACGGCTTGGAAATATAAGTCTTTAGAAGAGAAAAAAATATGGAGCTCAAAGGACGATGTTAAACGCACAAAGATTTTTAGCTCCCAGTACGCGAATCTAATGTGAAATTTTGTCATCATAAAGTGAGTGCTTGGTTATGAGCAAGTGGACTAATGATTTTTTGTTGGACAATTGGAATGAATAGTGATGGGAATTTTTGCGAACACAAGTGCAGGTTATCGTTGTCAAGTGATGAAGTTTATAAAACTACAAATCATCCATAAGAATTGATTAATACTAAATTATGAAATTGTATCAAGTCTAACTTTGTTCGAACAAATTAAAAAAATAAGAATTTCTAATGAAAAATAAAATTAAACAATTAAAATAAAAATGTAGCAACTAATAAAATTAAGAAAATTCAATATAATTTAGCTGTAGGATTTTCAATTTCATCAAACTATTCTGCCTCAAATTATTTAACAACACAACCTCAAACTATTCTCCCAGTTGATAATCAAAAATCCCTAAATTATTCAATGCTTCCTTCTGAGTTACACCAAAAATCTCTTTAATTGCTAACCCACTATATTTTTATGTGAATTATAACAATTAAAAAGTCATCAAGTTTCATGGATTTTCATGTAGTGACTACACAAACCATGCAAGTATAGTCCTATCTCACATGCAATCTATGGCATTCAACACAAGGGTCAAAACTTAAATATCCTTCCTATTTCGTTATGAATTAACAAATTATCTAATTAGTGGCCGGTCAATTAGAAGAATTAAGAACAATGATGAATACTCAACTAGGAAAAATGATTCTTTAAATAAAATTGATAAATAATTCAAAACATCATGATTTGGCTACATTGTAGCCCTAGAAAAGAAATTTATAGCATAATTGAAATAGAAAACATCATAAACAAATTCTTAAACATGAGAAAAGGAGAAAGAGAAGAAAACTAATTCACAAAATTGAAGCCAAATCTGTTCCCGATGGCACTGTCTTCTCCTTCACAGTAGCAGTTGTTCTCTCTCCTTTTTTTGAGTCTCCGAGTCTATAAAAATAACCTAATGCAAGCTATTTATAGTCTTGGGAAGAAACTAGGTTGAATGGACTCAAAACAAGATTTTTCCATGAATGTTTCATCAACGGGCACCACGGCGCCAAGCTGAAGACTGGCTAGCTTTTGAAGTAGCATCCGACACTACCCCTTGGGTGTTGCGGCACTAGGCGCTGGGCAGAAATTCTCATCTTGATGCTCAGTAGCGTAGCGGTACCCATTTCTATGGCAGCAGCACCATAAATTCTTCTTTGCTCAATTGTTGAGTTTTTGAGCTCCATTTTCTTAGAACCTGCAAAATCATAACAAAACACCTTAAAAGAAACAATATAAATCTCTAGAAACTAACAAAAGATCAAGCAAAAGAGTAAAATACCAACTCATCAAATAGCAATATAGGATTGTAGTTGCGGGTAAGCCTAGTAATAAACTCACATCCGGCTCTACAATAGGATGAAGAATTTGAATCTTCTACACCAAATCCAAAAAAAAAAAAAAAGGACTTCTACTAATAGATCGTTTAGTAAGAATTTGTTTTAAGTTTAAAAATTGTAACATGTTATACTATAATAAATTTTTTTTTTTTTACTGTTGAGAGCTTTACACTATATTTAGTTAAAACTAAGTAGTTTTAACTAATATTTCAAACCCAGATAAGTGTTAAAATATTGAATAGAAAGACGGCATATTTATGAATCTTTGACAAAAGTAGTTAAACTCACTCGCAACGAAGCATAGAAAACCAGCTTGAATGGGGGAATGCAAAAGCCCAGCTTCATGATCTGAGTCCGGTTAGGGGTTGGGTTACCTTTATCTGTTGGATTTTGAGTATACGATGTGAAGGCTTTGGACCAAAATGATACACAAACTTTGCAAGGAAAAGAAAATACATACATACATACATACATACATACACACACAGATACATACATACATACATACATACATATATATATATATATATATATATTGGCATATTTGATGAGTTACCCCTTGGTCCTTTAATTCCGGTAAATTACCCTTTAAATGCAATGAAGTATCTCTGATTGCCTCTAAATAGATGACCATAGTAAAATTTGGTAAAAATGAACCTTGTATACATCATGTGAGTTTTTTTTTTATTTTTTTTTATTTTTTTTTATTTTTTAACAAAAGAGATTAAAACTTTAGACGACCATCAGTGTACATCATGCCATATTCATGAGGGTGTTTTCTTTCAAATTTTAACATCGTTTGGGAAGTTTGCGATAGTCTGCAGCATGTTATTCAAATTAAGGGACAACAGGCAGAAATTAAAACTTTAGGAGGAAGCTTATGAGTCAAACAAAAATTCAGATAATTTTTCCTAAAAAAAAGGAGCGACACAATAGTTTTAAATAAAAGAATCAGATTGAGACACTGCAAATAAATGGTTTTTTTTTCTCCTTGTTCTCTTATTATCTTCATAAGATACTAGTAAAACGAGTAATAAAAAAGGAAAAGAGAATAAGTCGACCATGATTTGCATAGTCCAAACAGATAATCCCATTTTCTACCAGATCTATTATATACATAGTCCAAACAGATAGTTTATATTCAAAGAATCCAATCAAGGGTTAAATTATATCTTAAAAGAGTTGTGAGTGCGCAGGAAATTGAAGGCTAACTACGTACTATGCAGAAGAGACAAAAAGCAAAATGATCAAGATGAAAGCCATATGATTTTGATTGCATCATTTTGAATCGTAAAAATGCTTATGTAATATTTTTGAGTTACGCAAAGTGGCAAACCAATGTCACCTTTGATTTTGTCCATTCGGGAAGTGGCAAACCAATGTCACCTTTGATTTTGTCCATTCCATGTTCAGATATTAATAATAGGTTTATTACACAAATAAATGCATAATTAGTACAAACAAAATAAAAAATTCTGCCCGTGGGTTGAAGATTACGTGTACAATATGGTTTCAATGGTTACAAAATTTATTAATTTAAAAATAGAAAAAAAGAGAGAGAAAAAACTTTTGTCTTCTCATTTGATCCCATCATTTTTGAGCCATTCCATTTCATTTGCAAACATTGACCATTGTCCCTCCAAAGTGTTCTCTACTTTTTTCTTTTTCTTTTTTTTTTTTTAAGTTTTTCTATCAATACTAAAGTGCCTACACATGTATCAAAATTTAAAGTCTCAATTGCTTTATGAAATTTTTTTAGAAAAAGTGTAAAACAAAATATGAGCACTTGCAAGGTACTAGAGGCCAACTATAAGTTTGATAAGGATTAATCAACTATTATCCAAATTGTAACGAGTAAATTATATTGTTATACCTTGAACTATTTATTGTTTGTATCATACACCTTGAATTTTTAATCTTGACATGATGCATCTGAGCCTTAAAATCATTAATTGAGGTATAATAGCCTACTTTTAGGGTCCGTTTGGTAAATAGATTCAAATTAGTGATTTAATTTGAGTTAGTGTGATTTGAATTAGGATTTGAGTTAGTGATTTGAATTGTTATTCAAATTGACGTTTGGATGTGCATTTAAGTTTTAATCTAAGAATGGAATAAAATTGAAATTTGTGTTTGAAAAGATAGTGAAGATAGTTTTTGATTTATTAATAAATCTAATAAAATCTTACTGTTAATGATCTTAAAAAATATGCAACATGGATCTTGATTTATTCCTCTTTTCATTAAGAACACAATGAAAAAAAAATCATCTCAATTGGATATCAAATAAAGAAGTTATGATTTTTTTTTCTCAAATATAGGAGAGAAAATTTTAGTTTTTACTATAGCAAATATATCCTAGTATTAAAAGTTTAAAGGGGAATAAAAATTCTAAAAACTTAGATTCTTGATATTCAAATGATTCAAATTTTGGAGGAAACAAACATATATTTGAAGGATTCTTGATACTTGTACTCAACTTTGAGTCCATTTAGTTCAAAGAATGCTTGAACTAAACATATCCTTAATCTTCTTTAAGTACTCTTTTTCACTTGTTGAGCTTCAATTTTTTTCTTAAAATGTCGAGATATGCTCTTAAGAAAACTCACGTGTGATATCGTAATTAAAATTGTCTATGCTTTTTAATATTTGTTAGCCATTAGACCCTAATGCTAATGATTTCAAAATTCACGATACATTTTATCAAGATTAAAAGTACGCGGTCGCATTATATTAAAAAAGAATAGTTTGGTGCATCACGATGCAATTTACTTAATTTGTAAATATAAAAATAGGAGGAAGAACAAGCAAAATCAACGAGGCAGGAGCTTCCTCCAAGTGGCAGCCACCCAGAAAGCCTTTCTATTTTTCTCTTTCTTTTTCAACTACCATTTCTATTGTCTCTAATGTCAACCATGCAACACAAACATCCAAGAGTCGATTCGCTTAATTTAATATCTCTCTTTGGTAACACTTTCAAGTATTAATTCTAGGCATTTTGTCACTTCTCCTTGTAAACCAAACCACCCAAAGAAACAAAAAAAAAATTCCACTCTCCTTTTTTGGTATTAACAATGAAAAGGTGATCTGAATTTCCATGGAAGTACCTGATCTTTCTCCCGTGATAATCTCCAAGGGCTTTTGGCCAACTGGGTCTTTGCTAGAGTCCTTGGTTCACGTATCCAACGAAGTGTGTTCCATGGAAAAGCTTCCAATTATTCGAGTAAGGAACATCTCAAACATGATAAGAAGAATCAAGCTTCTCTCGTCTTTATTTGAGGAGATTCAAGAGACAAATCGCTCACTCCCTCCATCTTCAATCCTTTGTCTCACTGAGCTTTTCTCAGTGATCAGAAGAGTTAAACTTCTCATACAAAGTTGCACAGATGGCAGCTCTTTGTGGGGAGTAATGCAGACAGAATTGGTCTCTAACCAGTTTTACGTCCTTCTTAAAGAGATGGGAAGCGCACTTGATATTTTGCCTCTGAGTTTGCTACATATATCGGCGGACGTTAGAGAACAAGTTGAGTTACTTCACAGGCAAGCAAAGAGGGCAGAGTTGTATATTGACCTCAGAGAGCTTCAAGGAAGAGAAGATCTTCTCCAACTGATGGCCACCAATAACGAGAAGAGCGGAAAGAAAAAAGGGTTCTTGGATTTCAAAAAAGCGAGGGAGATTCTTGGCGGCATTGGCATCAAGACCTCACTTGATTACGAGGAAGAGATGTTGAAACTAGAGGCAGAATTGGAAAAACAAGCGGGCACTGGTGGGCTAGTAGCGGTTGCTAATATAAACAATCTAATATCCTTAGTTTCATATTGCAAATCTATGATTTTTGGTGATGAGTCTGGGAGACCAAAAGAAGAGCTAAAGAAGCTGTCTTCTTCATCTTCGAAGAGGTACCATGACCGTTCTTCCTCTTCTCAATCAATGGTTCCAAACGTCCCAGACGAGTTCCGCTGTCCGATTTCACTTGACTGGATGAGAGATCCTGTGATTGTCGCATCAGGCCATACTTATGATCGCAACTCGATTGCACGGTGGATTAATTCAGGCCACCACACATGCCCCAAGAGCGGGCAGAGGCTAATCCACATGGCTCTTATACCGAACTACGCACTCAAGAGCCTAATGGAACAATGGAGCCAGGATAACCACGTCCCATTATCAGAGCCTAACTCGTCGCCTATCTCGGGCTTGGAGAGAAGCGACAGCAAAAGAGAGCAATGTGAGAGCGCTGTGGATCATATTTTTGCAGTGAAAGCTGCTGCTGATGCTGTTAAAATGACTGCTGAGTTTTTAGTTGGGAAACTAGCCACTGGCTCACCAGAGATCCAGAGACAAGCAGCTTATGAGCTTCGGTTGCTTGCAAAAACTAGTATGGATAATAGAAGGATTATTTCCGAGGCTGGAGCTATTCCCTTTCTAGTCACTTTGCTCAGCTCTCAAGACCCGAGAATTCAGGAAAATGCTGTCACTGCATTGCTCAACCTGTCAATCTTCAACAACAACAAGATTCTGATAATGGCTGCGGGGGCAATCGACAACATTATATTTGTGTTGGAGTCGGGTATGACCATGGAGGCCAGAGAAAATGCTGCAGCAGCAATGTTCAGCTTGTCCATGATTGATGACTGCAAGGTGGCAATCGGGGCACGACCAAGGGCCATCCCTGCACTGGTTGGGCTGCTCAAAGAAGGCACTCCAGCAGGCAAAAAGGATGCTGCTACGGCGCTCTTCAACCTTGCAGTTTACAGTGCTAATAAAGTAGGTGTTGTGGTTGCTGGGGCAGTTCCTTTGCTTGTTGACCTGTTGATGGATGACAAGGCAGCCATAACGGATGATGCCTTGGCCGTTCTTGCCCTGCTATTGGGGTGTTCCGAGGGACTTGAGGAGATGAGGAAGAGCAAAGTTCTTGTGCCTATCCTTATTGACCTTTTGAGGTTTGGATCTCCTAAAGGGAAGGACAATTCAATCACTCTTCTGTTGGGCCTGTGTAAAGATGGAGGAGAGGATGTGGCGAGACGACTGCTGATCAACCCCCGGAGTATTCCTTATCTGCAAAGCTTGGCAGCTGAGGGGTCTTTGAGAGCTCATAGAAAGGCCGATGCTCTGCTTAGATTACTCAATAGGTGCTGTTTTCAGTCGCATCATCAGGTTGGATTGTAACCGTGTAATAAGTTTGAAAAACAGGTGTATATTTGTGGAAAGAACCATACAATAAATGCCTTGTTCATTTGTTACAGTAACTGGATCTTTGAGCTTACTTGCTATTACGGTTTGTGTTTGAATCTTGACCACTTTTATGTTGTGACGGCTACATTGCAATGACATACATTGCAATGAAAACTCTGAGCTTTCCCCCAAAATCTTCTTTGCCAGCGTATATTTTCTATCAAAGCCTGTGAATCCAAACAGGCATGTTTGCTGATTCGAACAAAATATACAGTACAGAACATTTCTAAAGCTAGCAATTTTTCCGGGGCCAGGTTAAACGAGCTACTTTGCTTTGATAGAGTACATATTACACAAGCTTTTTTTTCTTACAAATAGAGAGACCGAATTTGAAATAATTCCGAATTTGAAATAATTGAACACATTTTTATTACGAAAGCACATAAATAGTTTACATCAGTTACAAAGAGCAGCTGTATCCCCTACCAAAAGAGAATTAAAAAAAAAAAAGGGGAGAAAGAAAAAGTTGATGTAAGCTGCAGTCGGTAGACCCTGTTAAGGTCTAACGAAAGAGATTAACATACATCAATAAAAGAAATAAGGACGATGAGAGATGGTTCAACTTATGTGAACCAATCAAGTCTCAACATTTTGACTTTTTATGAGGGCGAGATCCATGCCATGCCATGCCATCCGTGAACCAGGATTCACGTCTGGGTTGAAAATTAAGGTCAGTAATTCACAACTCCACCAATTCCAACTGAATATGGGAGCTATTTATCTTGTATTTCGAGTACCAGCTGCTACTGTCCATATTCTTTTCAATAGGGCCTAATTGGACCTGCATACCTGTATGTCCAATGAAAATATTGGTGAGTACGAGAATTTCTTTCGCATGGCAATTATTGCGTGCGTGCTTGCATTGAATGTGTCTTTGAGCGAGAGCAAAACATCAGTCCTGACAATCACATCAGCAAATATTATATTTCTAGTAATTTCTAAAGAATATGGTGTCATGTAAGCATAGGAGAAGAGTTTTCTCTTCCAACTAGACTCCACTCCATAGAAAAAGAACAAAGATACCATAATCACATATTTTTAAAATATTCATTTTTATCTGAGAAGGATTGAAGGGGCCGCTATAATGAAGCGTCGATTTTAAGAGGAAAGGAAATTCTGATGAGAGATAAGACATTGGACAAATGAATTCAACATGTAGATAAAGAGGTCATGAAAAAAGTTTGTAGCTCGAGGAAAACCTGAACTTCCTGATGTGATCTTTATTTTGTAGCCATCTGGAACTTCTAATATATGATGTCCCTGCATAGTTAAAATACAGTAAAATATTCTCCTCAGATTCTGTTGTTAGACGTTCATAACCAGCTCAAAAAGTACATTTCAACCAAGTGAACCTCCGTTTGCAACATCGTCGTAATGATCAAGAATAATAGATACAGATATAACTATTAGCAACAACCCACGACAACTGTTATAACTACGAATGTTAATGGAAATAATGATGGCAACAATGATAACAGTACATGTAACGATATGCGAAACCTTTGTCAGCCAAAAATAAAGGTAAAATGAGGCTCAAATTAGACTCCGGTAATTGAGAATGAAAACCAGCAACCAAAAAGTTGGATTTAATCCACACACACACAACACACAAACAATGTAAGAAAATACAATATATAAATAAAAGAAAGAAAGAAACTGAGAAAGAGAGAGGTGATTTTTCAGAACATCTGAACATAAACAAGTTAAAATTAAATTGCTTTTCCGTAATGCCTGAACTATTTGGCTAAACCACGAAGCATACCATAGCAACTACAAGTCAATCTAACCTGTATGGTGACATTTGCTGCTTCAAATTCAGCATTTCCATGCCATACAGTCTTACATGTCTCAAAGCGTTGCACAGCATGCTTCCAATACACATTGTCTCCACAGTTCCAGTTGATTCCCGTATTCAGTACCGTGACATTCTCTAATCTACATCTTCCACACCTGTCCGGATGAATACTCTTTAGTAGTGACTGCTATTATTTACATAAAAATTTTCACGAATTGAGACGGCATGATACCTGTGCCCATATTGCAGGATATGTTCTCCCTTCTCATCACTCCAGGTTGAGCCCATAACATTGTCAGCCTCTATGACCAGGCTTCCGTCAAGGTGCAAAAGACAGACCAGATCATTTTACCTGCAATAGTGAGCTCTACTCAAATTATCTATTTCAAGTATTACTAACCTGAACATTCCTCCACAACAACTCTGCAACCTCTACTTGTACTTCAGAGCCCTTGGATATGGAACCTTCATAGAACTCACAGTAAAGAATTACTTGAGTTAAAAATGATACACAGTTGTCGAGTGCTTCACTCTTTCAATGACAGATGGGAAAAGAACAAAAAATGTATGTTCTTAGACGATAGCGATTAGATTTTGAGTGTGTTTGAGGAACAAGTTGGAAATTGGGGCATGTTTACTTTCTAGGAATTCAATGAATAGGAAATAAGTTCCAACAGCAAGGGAATTTAATTCCTTGGAAATAGATTCCAAAGTTCTATCAAAGTGTTTACTAACATATAAGGAATTAAGTTACAAGATAAATTGAATTCCCATTCTGCTGTTTACTAAACTAAGGAATTGGAACAAACATATATATTATTTCAAAACTATCCTTCTAATAATATAACTATTTTAATTTCCAATAATCTAAGCTAACATATCACACGTCCACTCATGCAAATAAAACAACGAAAAGATACGTATAAAAAAAATGAAAAAAAGCATAATAATAGTAACTGTGTAACGCCCTTAAGTGGGGGTTAACAGCTTTTAATAAGTTAAATAAAGATCAGAAAATAAAAATAAAACATCAAAGAAATTTGCCCAGGACTTAAATGAAAACTCTCAAAATCAAAATAAAAATATAAACAACAATTAAATCACAGTTTAATATAGCACCTTCAATTTAGTAATATAAAACTGTCATCATCATCATGCCACCCTCAACACAATCTTAATATAGTCTTAGAAAGTAACACACGATGCTTACATTATCATGATGAACATTCTCAACAAATGAAGCAAATCCAATGTTATACAGCTACATAGCTTCCTCAACTATATTCTTGTAGCTACCTCACACTTGGTGAGTCCTGAAAAGATAGAAATATAGGGAAATGAGCGACAACATGCTCAGTAGAAAAAATTATTACCTACCTTTAGATTTTTATTATTGTCATATTAAAACCTACATAATCTGTTAGTTCTCAATATTATTCATCAATATTATCATGTTCAATTTTGGTGAATATCTAATAATCATTCTTACCAAGTTCCATACATACATATACATATTATTTTAGGATTCAATTATGCTCATCTATATACACCGTACAATAAAACATCATATCACTCAACTCAATGAAACCCCAATGGATGCGCTTAACTATCCTACAATTATTCCAAGGGTGTTCTAGTGAGGGGATATCAAGCCCCAGATTCTCACCAACTCGATTCATGTACAGTATGTTTTGGGACTTTCGACCCAAGAGAGCGTCATCACCTCTCTCCTATTTTACCTTTTAGGGTATTCGTGCCTAAGGACGTAACCGTCGCTCTCTTTACATCTTACCATTCCTCTATAAGCAATCATTATTTATAAAGTTAATATTCCTAACCATATTTTTCAATTTATAACATATGTCAAATTAATTTATTCCTCGTTGTACAATATAGAACGAGTTCATATCATTGTCTCATATGTGAAACTCATATAATGACAGTTCAACAAATATATATATATATATATATATATATTACAATAGAACAACCAATGTTAATTCTATAAAAACCTCACAAAAAATGATTAATGGATTCCCTACCTCTTGGCGAATACTATACTAATAACTTCCAGTTCACAATACCAAGTTTACCACGTAAGCTCCAAGTACTTCATTATCCTATAACGTATAAAACAACCACACTTTAACTAAATTCCTAATCCATAATCATATTGATTTATCATCTATTCTTATTAGTGTGCCATAATCATTAATAAAAATCCTTGGAACATTTCTAACATGGAACAATGAAAAATAGGTGTGTTTGGACTGCCCGATCGGCCTATCGAATAAAACTGCTATTTTTAGACCCTCTGCCGACTTGCCAATCTCAAAGTTCGGCTTGCTAGTACTGTTTAGCCATCCGCCTACAGAATTGTTGAGTTCAGACTGCCGATGTTCGGCCTGTCGAACTCCCAATTAGGCCTACCGAACCTATCAGTTGTCGGCCTACCAATTTTGCTTAGTGCGGTCGGCAGTACTATACTATATGCAGTCGACCGCGACCCTCCGGAACTAGGTTTTACCTAGTTCATCCCAAGGTGGACAGATTATATTTTAAAACAATTTTTCTACTCCAGATTAATTTTTAATGTATAAAACTCGTTTAAAACACTACGAAAACATACTAACATGTAGATAAACAAACTTATTTGAATTTCCATACCCAATCACAATCAAAGGTTACAAATTCAAAGTTTATTTAAAACCAAAACCAAAACATGCTTATATCAAACTTTGTCATTAAAACCATGGAAATCTCTTCCGTGCATCAAACTAATCTGTGATAAACTTTTCAAATATGTTTTCAATATTCATATGAAATTAAATTGACAACATTGTGATAACTTGCCATTTCACGCAGTTACTTAACTTTCCTGAAACATCATTTCTTAAACATTAATCTTACTTAGTAAGAAAAATACTGAAATAATTTTGTTTTTCTTTTCCTTCAAACATACTTAAAAGCTGTTGCCACTTCTGTCACAATTTAAGTTGAGACATTGCTCAACACTTGACTTTAAAACCATTTCAAATCGTTTCTTAAAACTTAATAAGAAACATTAATTGAATCATAGCTTAAAACTTAACTTTATAATTATATAAAGCATTTCATAAAATATATCATAAAAGTTTGAAAACATTTCTTAAAACTTTGATTTGCATAAAACTTTGAAAACACTAAATCAAATAGTGGAAAAATATTTCCTTTTAGCAGTTAAAACATACTGTGATGGTATCCATACCCAAATCTTTGCATCTGTACTTTGCAACACCAAGCTCTTCAAATAGGTCCTACTAATCACCCATAGGACTTCCTTCAGCATGAAAGAACTTCTAATGAGCTTTCGCTAAGTAAGTTCAAACATAAACTCACAAATTATTTTAACATGCTTCACAAACCTTTATCATAAAAACCCTTCTTTTAAAACGTTTTTCATAAAACATTTCTTAAACGTTTTCTTAAAACGTCCTTTATAAACCTTTTCTTGTAAACATAAAAAATATTTTTCATAAACATTTAACGTAAAACATTTCTCAGAATGTTTTTCATAAAATATAAATATTTCATAACAAGAATAAAAAACAAAAATCAAAATGTTTTTTTTCCATTTATGCTCAATTATAAACTTTCAGTTATGAGCATCCTATAAACTTAAACATTCATGTTTTATTTTAACATTTGTCTTTGTTCCTTAACTTTTCTTATCTTATAAACTTTAGTGTTCGTACCAACATCATTAATCATGAGATCATAAACATAATGCTTACTTTGTGGAAGACTTGAGACTATCGAACACCATGGTTATAACTTTAACTTTACTTTGTACCTCACATCAAGGAGGTCACAACTTTAACTTTACTTTTAGTACCTCACAACAAGGAGGGTGGTACGATACTTCTTTTTTATCGTTATTTTACCTTCTGTTTGATTTTAGTGAGCATATCAAATGCTATCACATCATATGCAAATAGATTTGCAAATCATAACTTGTACTATAAAACTTATTGTATCAAATGCAACATAAAGCTTATAACTTAAACTGTAAAACATTATGCATTAACAAAATGCAAGCGTACTTTAAACATAATTATTGTAAATACATTACAAACTTTTACTTAATCTTTAAAATTTTATGCCTATTAAATGCAATCATGCTTTAAACATAATAGTTACAAGTACATTACAAATCTTGGTTTAAACGTTAAAACCTTTTGCATAAAAAATACAAACATATTTTAAAAAAAACTTGCATGACGATTGCAAACATATATATAAGCATTTGAAAATCATTTACTTCATATTGTAAGTGAGATTTGAACTTACCTGTCGATAGCTCTAACATTCCCGTTTTCTTCCTTTTCCTTTTATTAGTCGAGTTCTGTGTCCTAATCATATGACACCCGACTTATTAGTTAACTTTCTTTTTGCTAATCCACTCATTGATAATAAAACTTAAACATTAACCGTTATTTCCTTTTAACTTAGCTTGGTACCTTATCGGTTTATCCTTTTATTTACTTTGTACCCTGTTGCTTTTAACTTTGTAACCCATCAGGTTATCGTACCTTTTACTTAACTCTGTAACCGATCGAGTTACCTTTTTCTTTACTTAATTTTGTAGCCCACTGGGTTATTTTTCTTTTACTTGAACATCTCTTAATAAATTCCTCGTCTCATGTGACTATTTCGTTACTTAATGTATTACAGAATATTTTTCGTCTAAGAGCGTTTTGCTAGTTTGGAGTGTTTGACTCCGCTTTAGCCGTTTTCTTAAAAATAACGAATTTACCCTTAATGGGTTTTCTGTCAATTTCATAACTTCATAAACTCACTGCTTAACTTTACCGTTTTATTACTTACGTATTACAAAAAAATTTCTGCTAAGGGGCACTTTTCGATATCGGGCGTTTTGGGTCCATTTTGGCCTTTTTTGCAAGATGACCGTTTTGTTCAAAATTTCGTAAAATTCATAACTCCTCAACCGAGTAGAATTTTGATAAACTATTCACGCTGTCTTAACAGTTTCAATGAGTTCTACAACTTACGTGTTTTAACTTTCCTTACATTCCAATGTTTAAACGAACTTTTTGGCTGATTTTCAAATCTACCGAGCCTTTGTAAAACTTTGCAATTTTGTCCTTTAAGAATTTCACAAAACTTCGTTCACAAAAGTAGTTTCTCTTGCTATTTTAGCATATTGTAGACCTTATTTAGAACATAATTTGGCCTCTAAGGCCTTCAAAACCCCATTCCTTTGAAACTTTAACAATTTTTCACTTTTAAATGCAAAACTCTTTCTTTCTTTCTATCATCATCACCATTAATATAAAACATAAAACAATCATGCTATAATCTCCATTTACAGGCCATAGACCAAAACATTCCATCAAACACTTGGTAAGCATAATAAAACATAAAATTTAAAGGCTTGAGTTTAGAATTTTACCAAGGTATTCCTCAACCTTTTACACCTCCTCTTTGGTACTTGTTTTTAGCTTAAATTCCTTAACATAATCATAGCAAAAACTCCCTCAAAAACCCATCCGTAACTTGAAGAAAATCACCAAAATCCATCGGAGAAAGTTTGGGATTTTACATTGAAAACTCTTTAATCTTCATCTCTTTCACTTAAACTTGCTTTAATACATGATTTGAAGGCTTGAAATTCGTCAAAAATTTGAGAGAGAAATGCTTAAGGGGACGGTTTTCTTTGTGGAAGAATGGAACATTTTTTTGGTTCATTTCTTGGATCCTTAAATAAGTGAATTTAGGGGTGGCAAAACGGGTTGGCGGGTCGGGTTCGTGTCGGGTTGAAGTTAATTTTTACAAAAATAGGTCGACACTAAACCGACCTGTGACACGAACAGGTTAAGCTTTCTCAACCCGAACACGACCCGTTTTGATACGAGTTGACACGAACACGACCCGTGTCAACTCGTTTCTTATGCACAGTGTTAAAAAATACGACCCGCGACCCGTTTTGACCCGTTTTTGACCCATAACCTGATTGTGACCCGCCTACATTAATATATATAATATTAAAAAAAAATAAAATTAGAAGAGTTTTATACCACTTCAACAAGAAGATGAGTGATAAGAGAAGCATGGTTTGATCTTTTAAGGGCTTATATTATAGATATGAAATAATATTAATTTTTTAAAATTTAATTAATTAAATACGGGTCATTTTCGTGTCAAACGGGTTGACCCGAACACGACCCGTTTTTTGACGGGTCAGTTTCGGATCGACACTAAAATGACCCATGGTCAAATTTTTCGACACTAACCCGTGAAAAATCGTGTCGGATTCGTGTCGCAACCCGTATTACCGGCTCTAAGTGAATTAATCTTTATTTTTTCCCAAATTTGATGACTCATCACCATGAGTCATCACTTAACA
>CAMOHE010054609.1:0-13263 GCA_946598075.1 Artocarpus hirsutus | reverse complement strand
CCTTTTTTTACTGAAGATTTTTACTTCATTCCATTTTTAACATTCAACTCTCTCTCACACAAAAAGTAGATTACAAAATCGCCGTGATTAATGATATTATGAGCCTCGTGCGACAGGATTCTGTAGCAAATCGAGGGATTTATAGCATTAACTCAAGCCAACAGTATCTTTGCTGCCTTTGTGATCACTCTTGCAACAAGTATGACTATATTTATGTATTAAAAATAAAAAAGGTACGAGTATGTGTATTGACTTGATTAAAGGATACGAGCAATCTTATAAGTAGGATTTTTTTTTTTTTTCAGTAAGAAAAAGATAAACTTGATCACGTGCAATTGCATGGTACAAACTGTAATGCCCGAAAATTTTTAAATGTAACTTATTGTCGCAGAGCACCTAAATGAATATGAATATATATATATATATATTTAGAATCATGAGCTCACTATTTTGGTTATTATTGTTACTATCATAATGATTATTATTATGCTTGATATTGACTAATAAATTCTACAAGTGTTTTCATTGCAGGGTAAAGGCTTGAGCCTCTCGATCAAGGGCATGGTGTATATAAATGTGCTAGCTAATATATATGGTTATTGGTAATATGATGACATGTGGTAGATGACACATATTTAAATGATACGTGTGTGTTGTGTATGCAAGCATACTGCATGACATTCTTTTCTGTTTTTGTTGTTTTTGTCTAATAGCCTTATACATTAAAATATATGTAAGTGTTTTTTTTTTTTTAGTTGTTGAATTAGATGTGCTTAAGTGCCCTGTGTATATATATGTGTGTATATATATATATATATATATTTGATAAGTGAGCACGGCTACTACTTCCTATGGGAAGCATGAATATATGTATATTATATTATAATATAATATTTCATATTGGAATATGAAATGTCTGGATGTTGAATACTTTTGGAAAATTTTATATGTATCTTACTATTATGGGTTGCCACTAAGTAAAATATATATATATATGTCACCTGCTTGCTCATATTCCTTTGTCTTAAACCGTTGCAATAAAACTTCAGTATTACTAGGAATAGCTACCGTCCCATTTCCCTTCTTCTCCTTGAATTACATTGTCTTCATATATATGTCACCTATTGGCTCATATTCCTTTGTTTTAAACCGTTGCAATA
Source organism: Artocarpus hirsutus (assembly GCA_946598075.1). Taxonomy (NCBI): domain Eukaryota; kingdom Viridiplantae; phylum Streptophyta; class Magnoliopsida; order Rosales; family Moraceae; genus Artocarpus; species Artocarpus hirsutus. The sequence continues at coordinate 12,103 of CAMOHE010054609.1, read as the reverse complement.
AAACTTCATTATTACCAGGAATAGCTACCGTTCCATTTCTCTTCTTCTCCATAGATTACATTGTCTTCACATATATATACCACCTGCTAGCTTATATCCCTTTTATCTTAAAACGTTGTCCTCTAAAGCTTCATTGTCCACACCCACAAGACTCTTTATTAGCCTCTCAAATTACTCCAAATATCCTCTTAAAAAAAAAAAGTCCAAACTATGAATATCCATACGAGTTGTGGCACAGTTGTTGATATTGTTATGGAAGTCCGAACAGAGCTTCTATATTGTTGAGAGGTCGGTTTTTTTTTTCTTTTGATTCTGTTTCAATCTATATTTGTACAAAAATTTTCTTTAAAGCAAGATGAGTGTTAATTGATGTTGTTGAATGTTTCCTGTCAGTGCATAAATGTAAAAGTCTTATAAAAAAAACTATTTAATGTTTCAAGACAATGGAGAATACAAAAATCTATAAAGCTGCCCATATATATATATATATATGTATGTATATGTATAACCTTCCATAAACGTTGCTTAAGTAGTTCTTCATGTGATTGCTGTACAACCAAAATGTCACTGTCAACATGATGCTTCTGCCTTTTGCTTTCATATAAGCGTTGATGGCTTGTTTTTGTTGTTGCTAATATATAAAACCAATTAGAATGTTTTTCTTTATCAATTATGCATTACAGCTGGCATGAGCTATACTATTGTACAAGTGAAATTATAGTTATGAATTACATGCTTTATAATTAATTGTTAGAGCTAAGAACCAGATACCAATATTTGTAATATTAGACACTATTTATATGTTGAAGGAAAAAGGTATGTAGACCTGTTGATGGGCTAAAAATTTGTTGATGGGCTAAAAATTTCAATATGAAAGATTGGAGATTGTCTTTATGTTTTTCTTGTTTTCTATTTCATCTACCTATATAGTTTTTATTTGAGAATCCTTAGCTAGACCATGACTCTTCTTGTATATTTGGGTTTTGCTGAAAATGAATTTCATAGATTTGTTTGTATATCTGAAAAGTTGATATCTTAAGCTTTCTAACAAGCTATTATGAGTCTAAATCGGAGTTATATTTTATTTTTTATGAATTTCTAAAGTTTCGATTGTAAACTAGTAAATTAGTCTGTAGTATACTTTGGTTTTATAATTTGTAGAACATAATAAAAATAGTTATTGTTATCCAAATAAAATAAAATTAAATCTAGTGACATGTAAGGATGTTAGGAATACTATGTAAAAAAAAAAAAAAAAATCGTTGATTGATAGTTGCCAGTGAAAAATGGGTAAACCTATCCAAGTTTAGAAAACTTTTGTGTTTTAGCATAAGTGATATTTTTGCAATTCTATAATATGAATGTTAAATTCGATTTGGGATGACCTTAAATCATTGTAATGATGTTTTTTTTTTAATTTTTTAACGCTAAATGGTAAATTAATAATATTAGGAATTTAAGCACACCTTTGTTCGACGAAGAGGCCGACCTTTCAACTCTTGCTGTGTCAGATAATTTGTAAGTAAAGTGCTCACCTGTAACACATAACGGTATTGTATATGTTTTCAATATTTTGGATATTTGAAGCATGATTTATCCTTTGCATATTTCTAATGATTTAGAATATTTGAGGAATGATATATTTATATGATTATCTTGAAAATGCATAATATTATTATTGTGAAAGTTGCATTTGAATACATGACGTTCTCACATGGCTTAGTGTTGTGGTTGATATGGCGCCAGGCACGGGGTAATTAGTACCCCTTATTTAATTATTGGGAGATTAGTTCTCGGAGGGTGATTAGTACCCTTATTTTATTATTCAGGAGATTAGTTCCCGTAGGGTGATTAGTGCCCTTATATAATTGTGCCCATAAAAAAATAATAATAATAAGATAATAAAGCCCACACTAAAGCCTAGGCCAGAATATATATTGTATTATTATTTAAAAAAAAATTCATGCACCCATAAAACTTTAATTAACTATTTTGTGAGCTAAGCTTTACTTATTGAGTTTATCACTCATATTATTAAGTTACGTGCTACAGGAACTTCAAAAGGAATCTCTAGCTCATACGCTGAGTGAAGACGCGATTGTGGCTGCTTCGGTTCGTGTGTGCATGTGGCCCGACTTGCGTGTTTAATTGTTTAAAGTTATTATTGTGTGTTGCAAATTAAATAATTTCCAAACTTGAGACTTGGAAAAACAAAAAAAAAATGTTCTATTTGGATTGTGGTCGAAACTTAGGAGTTGTTATGCATTTTAATATCCCAAGAAAATTTTCGCGTAACTGATAATGTTGAACTATTCTCCTCTAATGAATTTAAATCATTTTTTTTTTACATTGAAGTTTTAAATTTTTTTTAAAAAAAAAAAATTCTACGAATGTTATTAACTATATTTTTTTGTATTTTAAAATATTTTGGATGTCACGATCGGGGTCGTGACACAAACTGTAAACTACATTAATGGCATGTTTGGCAGTGGTGGGAACCATTCAGTTCTCACCACAAACTCAGTTATAAACAGTAAAAAGTTCTCACATGCTATAGTAACAATAAAAAGAAAATTACTACAGTGTAAAACTCTCACATGCTATAGTAAAAATGGTTTCCACCACTGGTTCCTACCACTCTTCCAAACACCCAATAATATTTTATTAAAGTTTACAAACTATATATCTAATCTTAGGTTAGAAAAGGGATAAATATAATCAGTTATGTATTATTGTCCAAATTTGTTACACGTGGCATGCGTCGAAATTATCACTCCTGCATAATTTTTTTTTGCTTCAAAAAAATGCAAAAATAAATAATATATTTGAAATATACGATTTATATGAATATGTATAGTTTAAAGTATGCATTTTAATGTTTTGTATTTTAAGAAAACGTTACATTGGTATCTTGCTGTTTGAAATAGTCAAAACGGTACCTTATAGTTTTTGAAAATGTTATTTGATATCTTGAATTTGTGTTTTATAATGTGAAATTTCCAACTTACCCTATCATTAATTAATCTCAAATTATTTTGTTAAAATTATAAAAGAAAATAAATACAAACAATACCAAAAGAACGAATTTTTGAAGAGTTTTGTTTCATCTTTTGCTTTGAACTTTGATTATTGTTTTATAAACTTAACTTACGGCTAGTTAATGAAAAGGTAAAAAGAAATTTTATGTCAAAAAACACAAACTCAATATATTAAAATAATATTTTTGAAAACTATGAGATACTGGTTTAATTTTTTTCCTAAACAGCAAAGCATTAATGGAATATTCCTCTAAAATATAGAATACTAAAATGATAATAACCCATATATTTTATCTCAAAGTTTCGATCAGTTGCAGGACGCACATGGCCGCATGCCACAATGGTTTGTTAAAATTACACAATTTAAAAAACAAACAAAGGAAAAGGAAAGAAAGCGTTAAATTGCGTGAATAGTGGTACTAGAGAGAGACTAAAGACATGATCATCAAATATAATTAGCCGTTAATTAATAAAACAAAACAGCACGTGGTTTGTCAGACACAATTGAATCAAATCATCAAGTCATATTATAAGCAGTTCCAATAATTCCTTCATGATCATGGAGTTACGCCCTGCATAATGGAGCTAGCTAGAATGTGATAAGAAATCAATAAAGTCTACTATAAAGCTCCCCATCATTGAATCTGCTATGTCTATTCTCAACTAGTGACATGGAACGTTGAATTCTCCACCGCCATTGACAGCCAAAAATAGCTTGAAGCAGCTTCGGTTGGGTTCCCAACAAATGGTGTGGTCCCTTGGGTCAAATTCGTGTCTTCATGGATAGAGGCCATTGTTAATCTTGCTTTAGAAGTGAAAATACCTAAATATATCCTAATAATTAATTATAAAAATTGTAATGAAATAAAAAAATATGTCCCAATAATTGAACATTTGGCATTCATTTGCCAATAGCTATAGGACCGGCTATATTTATACTACTTTATGTACATGAACTTTGTGATCATTATTCACTTTCAAATTTTTCGTATGTTGAATTGACGTATGTAAACCATTATGTGTTTTTGTATCAAATCAAGAAAACTTCAATTTATCCCTTGTTGCACGTTGATTCCAAACCAATTTTTTGTGCATTGTTTCGTTCATTTTAACATCAAAAACAAAAAGTTTCATAGGGCCCTCGAGTCTGAAATTCAAATAAGTACAAATAATACCATTGTGCTCTAAAACTTGGTTATTTCTATCTATCTATAGTTCTTTTTAATTAATGTCATTATAAGGTTTTTTTTTTTCCTTTTTATATATTCCCTTTCTTGTCTTTTTTCCTCTCATGATGATCAGCGATTGTAACTTAATAAACAGTATGATTTTTTTTTTGTTGATTAGGTTTTTATATTTCGACTGGTTTTTAAATCTAATTTGAAATTCATGAGAATAAGGTACTTTTTATATATTAGTCTATCAGATTCTGTTGGTACTTCGTGGGTGTTTGGAAGGATGGTGGGAACCAGTGGTGATGACCACTTTTACTGCAGTATGTGAGAGTTTTACACTGTAGTAATTTTTTTTATTGTTACTGTAGCATGTGAGAGTTTTTTATTGTTCGTAACTGAGATTGTGGTGGGAACTGAGTGGTTCTCACCACTCCCAAACACCCCCTTTGTCGTCTGCTTTTATTTTTATTTTTTTAAAAAAATTATTGAAAACAAAGAGGCACAAACACTAATAATAATGTGAATGCCCCATAATATACAAGGAGACTTGACAACAACGAAAATTGAAATGGGTAAATCGACTTTTGAGTACATGAACGGCTCCTTCAACAACACATCTATAATCAATGAAAACTTCCAATAAAACGAGATGCCACCTGCTACACAAATATGGAAATAAACTTAATAGACTACACACACTACCAATTTCGAAGAATGGAAAGACCACATATGTTATTACACAACAACAATACCAATAATAAACCAATGGAAACAAAACAAGGACTAAAATGGATAACAAAATCCCTAATTACAAGAGAGAAACATCATAATTTTAACAAGGAATATAAAACACAGAAGTTTTAAGAAATTAAAAGGCAAAATTACACACACACACACACACATACAATGTCCCTTTTCCTCTTTTGCTAGTTGTCACACTTTTAGAGCAGTAATGATGGCCTTTCACCATCCTGAGATTAAAAGTACGTTTGGTGTGACTAACTCCAATAAAAAAAAAATTGATTCAAAATAAAGTGGAAGTTAGCCTTTTTTTCTCACAAATTCATATTACTACAATATTTTTGTGTAAATATTTGGTTCAAAACATGTTTTGAAATACGCTTTAATTCAACTGCTATGATTTTGTTGAGAACTCGACAAAAAAGGGGAGGGGAATAGAAAAACTTGCAAGATTAGAAAAAAAAAATTGACGGATAGATTGTGATTTTTTCATCAAATACTCGTAATGTGTTCGTGGCAAGTAACACGAAACAACAAACAAACAAACAGAATACTAAATAGGACTCACGTAAATATGCAACACTCTTACAAGATCAAGAATTTACACTTCAAGCATGGAAAAAAAATGGTTGGCAACCAATATGCAACACGGAGTAAATGTTGGGGACCAATTAAAAAAAAATAAAAACTAAAGCAATATTAAAAGTTCCTTGAACTACAAAATTCTCCGTATTCTTATTTCTTAACTGATTGCTGATCAATGCTTGTATTTTAAATACTTCTTGGAGCGACGTGTTCTTTCCAAAGTTTGCTTGTTCTTGGGTTTGAATCTCTCTTTTTATGCCCTGTTTGGCAATTGTGGTTCCCATCACAATCTCAGTTATAAACAATAAAAAGTTTTCACATGCTACAGTAACAATAAAAAATTTGCTACAGTAAAAAGTTCTCACATACTACAGTAAAAGTGGTTCCCACCACTCTTCCAAACACCCACTTAGTAAGAACATGTTACTTTGGAAAGCAGAATTTTCTTTTTGCTTTTTGTTTATACTGTTGCATGATCGTTGTTTTGAATGTTGCGTTTTTGAGTGAATTCGTGTTCAATTTGGAACATGAACAAAACAAAAACCTTACAGGGAGACAAGATTCTTTCTGATTATAAATTAACATTGAGCTTCAACGTACTAATCTATTGCAAAGATTTTTAAACTATCAAAGTTTCAAAATAATATCCGAACTGGCGAGAAAAATATTCGGCTTTTGAAATCAGAAAATTGTCCTATTCTTTAATCAAACAGGCCGAGGCCAACGAGGCCGACAGGGAGTCGGTAACAACACCTGCAAAGGAAAAGGCTTTGTAAGGATGTAGTTTGGGCTCCACTCCCTTGTCACAGACACACCAATACCTGGTTAAGAGAAAAAAAAAAAAAAGGAAAAAGAAATCAAACAAAGGCTAGTGCAAAAAATTCAAAAGTTACAATATGTAGGTCATTTTCAAACCACCGTGGAAAGTGGAGGAAATCATTCCTTAGCACTTCCATGCACGTTATGGATTTTGAATAATTTGCTATGTAAGGGAAGAAAAAAAAAAAAGCAAATATGATAAGATATTCATTTTTGGTCTCACTGGTAACGTTGTTTTTTTTTTTTTTCGTATTTTATGCATGCTATGTGTCCATTTCTTTCAAAAATGTCCTTCCTAAGAATCAAACCTAAGGAGACACTAACCCTCCTCCCAAACACTACACTAGCCCAGTGGCGTCAGTAACGTTAGATTGATTGTTCAACTATGTAATTTATGATTAAAAACAGTTTTATATCATGCATTATACAGCCGTAAATTAGATCGTTGAACGGTTAAAATATATGTCGTATCATGAAAAAGCATGTATTAACTTCAACATCATGCACGACAAGCAATTTATGGGGACCCTTAGTGCGCTGCCAGTACTGCTTGATAAAGACTTGTATATGTAACCATTTCAAAGTCAGTTCTTTTACCATGAATATATGTACATATACAGATAAAAAGACTGACTCGTCTGGGAATTAGGATTAGGATAAAAGGTAGCATGAGAGGACCATAACTCCCCATTCCTTCTAGTCCTTTGTTTTCTATTTGCATTCTTTTAACTCCCACCTCAAAAGCAAAACCATGAGAAGCCAAAATTTATTGAGTTGGAATTCCACCAGGACCTGCTTTTGAGATGCCATGTCTCATTTAAAAATCCTATCTGAGATATTACTCATTGTTGGCCTAAGTTTGGTGTACATAAAATAATTGGGAAGGAATTACCAACGGTTAATCTTTGCCAAATGACAAAAAAAATAATGGGACGAGTTATGATTATTAGAATTATGATCACTTTGAAAATAATATTCTACGCTTTTGCTTATTGTCATATACAAAATAGATTAACAATCAATTTATTTTTAGTTTGTCAGGATTTCGTTTTTTTGGTTTCTTTTCACTTTCATTCTTTGGTCCATGTACGTGCTAAAAATTAAGACATTGGGGTGAAAAGCGAGTTACAAAAGAACAATAGTGCCACGACTGCAATTATTCTAGTGTAATAATTATAGACACTAGGGATATCATTGCAAAAAAAAAAATCTCAAACAAATAAAATTGAGACGTTATGAGATATGTTTGTACCATATTTAGCACACAGCATGCTCTTAAACTATGCCGCCATGCTTTCCCTCTTCTGAACCATACACCAAACATAAAAGTGGTCCTCCTCCATTCCCCTACACAAGCATAAATACGACATTAAATTAACGACAACATTAAAAATAAAACATTAAACTCAAGTACATGTCGATTCAAAACCTGAGACTCAGAGAGAAGCCAAGAAACCAAAAAGCGGTTATTTCTCACTGTCTTAAAATCTCTGTCGGAGTAGTGGTCGATCGTCACTTACTGGAAATCTGACTGAGCCTGGTTTTAAGCCTTGAGAGAACACGTCTGGTCATGGGCTGCGCCAACTCGAAGCTCGACGACCTCCCGGCGGTGGCTCTGTGCCGTGACCGCTGCAAGCACCTCGACGAAGCTCTACGCCATAGCCACTCCTTCGCCGACGCCCACGCCGCCTACTTAGACTCCCTCAAAACACTGGGCCCCACTTTCCACCTCTTCTTCGCTCACAACGCCAATCGCCCCCAAGCCATTGTTAATAACCCCGCCGAGCCACCGAAACCTTCTCCGCCGCCGGCTTCTTTACCGGAGAAATCCCGCGCGGATTCCGAGGACGACAAAGATCGGCTTAGTTTTCTCAGCGAAGACGAAACCAAAAGCTTAATCGCTCAAAATTTCGGCTTCTCGAGCTCTGTAATTAACGGCGGCTCGGCTCCTTCGAAGCCACCTCCCCCGCCGTCACCTCCGCCGGCTTCCCTCGGCTCGGCGTGGGATTTCCTGAACCTGTTCGACACGTTCGAGAGGTACGAGCGGTTGTACTCTTCGAATCAAGAGAGGGAAAGAGAATCGGCGGCAGAGAATGTGAAATCGGAGGGATCAGACGAGAAAATCGGCACGAGTAAGGAGGCAGCGGAGGAAGGTAAAACGACGACGTACGAGGTTCGAGTTGTGGAGGAGAACAAGAAGAAGGAGGAAATGTCTGAGAAGGCTAGCGACTCGGCTGCTTCGAAGGCTCCAATTGGCGTCTCGGAAGCTTTGAATGTGATTCAGGTTCTGTTTGTTCAAGCTTCAGAGTCTGGAAATGAAGTTCTCAACTTGCTCTCTCACCGTCAGAGAATGCCTCTTAATCAAGGTAATTATTACTTGTTTTCTCTCATTTAATCAAGATTTATTCAAGTTTTAGTTAGTTAAGAATATTAATTTTTTTTGGTGGGTATTGGTCAAATTGTAGATTCATTTCGTTTGTGTTTTGAGGAAGATATGGGAATTAGTCCGAGGAATCTGTCTTCAACTTTAAAGAAGCTCTTATTGTGGGAGAAGAAACTTTATGATGAAGTCAAGGTATGATTTTAAATTTTTATTTGTTTTTATTTTTTAATTGTGTGGAAGTTAATATGGTTTTCGAGTGTTTGTGTATAGGCTGAGGAAAAACTGCGCATAATTCACCAGAGGAAGTTACAGGAGCTGAAATATTTGGATAAGGAGGGTGTTACTGCTAACAAAGCTCAGAAAGCTAACTCCACTAAAGCCTCGCTGAGGGACTTATCAACTAAATTGAAGATTGCTTTTCAGATTGTTGACAGGATTTCAACTGCAATCTGCAAGTTGAGGGACGAAGAATTGTGGCCTCAGATCAAAGAAGTGAACAATAGGTAATGTCATTATTTCTATTTTGCAAGATATTATTTTTATTACGCGAAATGAGTTGGAATTGAAAAGCATGTAAGAGATAACACTGTTTGTTTGTTGGAACCATAGCTCCCAAACGGCCTATTAACTTCTGTCTTACTCAAGCGTTCTACTGTTGTCTAATCTTCACATAAAAAGAGACAATTTGATAAAAAGATAAGGTTACAAGGCTAGTTTTTGCCTTTGAAGAGGTCTTTTTCTTCTTTGACCAAGCTACTTTTGTTATACTAATGATAGGAAAAAAGTGATCATTTTTCTAAAGATTAGTGCTTTTAATTTAAATAAATGGACTCCAAACTTGATCTCTTACCAAGCTTTCTCATTCTTGACCAATTTTTCAACTCTCAAGTATTGTTCGGCAGCATATAAACTACTCGTTTTTGTTTGCTTAAGCGTTTGATTGTGCGGTTGTGGTAATTGTCTCCAGAATTGAGTCCGGGGCGCTTATGTTTACTAAAGTACCTGATTGACAATATGTGCAAGTTGAACAAAGTAGCAGAAAACAGTTCAATACTTAATTTTGAATGGCAATAATTTGAGCAAGAAATAGCATTTTTAGGTTAGCAAAAAATAACTGTTGCTAGCTTTTGCAGGCATTATCTTTTCCTAACTAATACTTTTTTACATTCTGTTTTTCCCTTAAAATTTCAATCTTAAAAATGTAGTTGAACTTCCTCTGTAGAAAAAACCTTGTTGACATAAACCAGAAAACAAAAAATCAAGAGTTGCCTTGAAAACATTCTCGAAATGGAAGATATGTCTTATGTTTAAATTTCATGCTGTTCTTTGTTGTGGCTGATGTCAGTTTGATGTTCTAGATTACTCCAAATGTGGAAAGCCATGCTAGAATGTCACAAGTCCCAGTGCCAAACGGTTGCGGATGCCAAAGGTTTAGATGCCATCACATATGATGGAAAACTGAATAATGCTGATCTTAAAGCAGCGATACAGCTCAAGTTAGAGATTCAAACCTGGAATTTAAGCTTCTCCAACTGGGTTTTTAGTCAAAAGGACTGTGTAAAATCCTTGAACGGTTGGCTCATGAGATGCCTTCTATACGAACCCGAAGAAACACCTGACGGTCTAATTCCCTTCTCTCCTGGTAGGGTCGGTGCACCTCCCGTGTTTGTCATCTTGAATCACTGGTCACAAGCCATGGATACACTCTCAGAAAACGAAGTGATTGGCGCAATCCAGGGATTTCTTGCAGGAATAGATCTGTTACTGAAAGAGCACAATGTGGATCTTCAGCAAATGGTTATTGCAGACAAAGAAATTGAGAAGCAAGTTAAAATCTTGGAGAGGGAGGAGCAAAAGATGCAAAAGCTGATGCAGGGTCGAGAGAAGAATATGGTAATCTCGAGAAGTCATACCTATCAGAAAAGGAGTAGTTTTGTTAACCACAGCGAAATTATCAGGTATAGTAACTTGCAATTGGGTTTGAAGCAGATATTTCTAGCCATGGAGAAATTCATGGAAAATTCCATGCTCATATATGAGGAACTCCGCCTTCGAATTGAAGAAGTCAGCGAACATGCTTCCGAGACTCCAAGTGGTGCATAATTTTTCACACCTATAATTAGGTACTCGTCTGCCTTGTTATATATCAATTTTGCTGGTAACTTCATGATTATTGTTATTGGGGGTTGGCTGATTAATTGAATTAACCTGGTTTTCATACCATCAAGTGGTTTCTAAATTCCTATCAATGAGGCTTGTTCCTTTTCCTGTAAGTTAGAAATTCAATTTCTGGCATCACCACAAGAAAAAAAAAAGAAGGGTCCACAACGCCTAACTTGTGTGAATACTATCATCAATTTGCTTGCTTAATTCTCTTGCCATATTAAGTAAAGGGTGTGTGCAAATTTGTACTAGAAAGCTTTTTACAACGAAAGTTGGAGTGGTTGGATTTTTCACCGTGGCATCATGACCACCATGTCTGCCAACCCTTTTCCATCATTAGAAGATCTTGTATTTTATACTGTGTTAAGTGACTTTTTTTATGCAAATGCTGTTAGAGAAATTCCTGTTGCTTGAATTGAAGCCTTGCAGATGCCATTCTTTTCGTGAGGCACTGAAGTTAAAATATAACATATTATTCGACCATGCTAAAAAAAAAAAGTCAGCCTATTGGCTTAACCAACTAGAAGCTAATCATTTTTTTGGTTTAAAGGGTCTGAAATTCTAGTCAACACGTTGTTTTGATTAATTTTTAGCTGATAACTGCTTTTAACTCGACGTGGAAGTCGATTGACCTTTTGGACCAACGTAGATCAACAGAAGACAAGTTGTGCGGTGTTCATACAATTGTTGAAGTTTCAACAGTTGACTTGTTTTCTCTATCACTGGCAAATCGAGAATTTTGAATTTTAAAATAATACTTCCACTTGCAGTATTGTGGCCTCGTTTGCACATTGCGAGGATCAATCTGTCTTTTTCATCTGTCGGGGTCCAATATATCATCTTATCTTATTAATCAATAAATAAATAAATATATAAATTATTCAAATGTGCCGACGGATTTTGCTTGTAAATACTAGGATGTGACGTAAAAGGTAGCCGATGAGCCGTAAGGTTTTTTGCTTTCTAATGAAGTTGTTTTATTAATGAGTTTCGAAGTTGACCTGAATATATATAGAGCTCAAATCAATGGTACATTTATGGCTTGGAGCTTATAACGTAATTAATAGGTTGTGTGGTTATGAGATTATTATGATCAAAAGTAAGTTGCGAAAAGTGCGAAAGAGACGTGTAAGGCGGCAGTGTCCAAACAACAAAGAACAAGTGGATAAAACAAATAACCTTTCTATTTTGTTATTTTA
>CAMOHE010054607.1:10920-45242 GCA_946598075.1 Artocarpus hirsutus | reverse complement strand
TTTATGAAAAACGTTTTAGAAATGTTTTATGAAAACCGATTTAGAAATGTTTTATGAAAAATGTTTATGAAAAATGTTTCAAGCGAAAGGTTTTTATGAGAAAAGTTTATAAAGCATGTTTTAAATGATTTGTGAGAATATGTTTGAACTTACTGAGCGAAATCTCATTAAAAATTTCTTCATGTTATAGGTAGTTTTATGGGTGACCAGTAGGACCCGTTAGAAGAGCTGGGTGTTGCGGAGGACAGCTGCGAAGATTTAGGTATGGATACCACCATGGTTTGCTTCCGCCACTCAAAGAAAAAGTTTTTCATTATTTAATGAATGTTTTCAAAGTCTTAAGAAAATTAGAGTTTTAAGTAATATTTTTAAAGTTTTACGATATATTTATGAAATGTTTTATTTTCTTATAAAGTTAAGTTTTAAGCTATGTTTTAGTAAATGTTTCTTAATAAGTTTTAAGAAATTATTTGAAATGGTTTTAAAGGCAAGTGTTGAGCAATGTCTCAACTTGAATAGCAGGAAAAGTCGCATAACTTTAAAAGACCATTTTTCAAGGATGTTTAAAGAAAAAAATTTATTTCAGTATTTTTCTTACTAAATAAGTAAGATTACTATTTAAGTGATGATGTTTCGAGTAAGTAAAGTAACTGTCCGAAAAGACGGGTTGTCTCACTAACAAGCTTTGCAAACACGATCTGTACACCGATTATAGTGAAATCAAATTAAATCAAATCAAAAAGATATAATTAAGGAAGTACGTGCAAAAAAATAAAAATACCAAATACCAAGTTTTGATTGGTTCACTTTGTAAAAGTAAAAATACCAAATACCGAGTGTTGATTGGTTTATTTTGTAATTAGAGCTACGTCTATTGATGTTTTTTTAAGCTGAATAAATGAATGCGAGTATGAAATTGGATGCTTCGGATGGTGGCACTGGTAGGTCATGTGGCTGTATAAATGAACGCGAGTATGAAATTGGATGCTTCAGATGGTGTCACTGGTGGTAGGTTTGCGCAACACGTTTTTTGAGAAAGTACAAAGAATAGTTGAAATAAAATAAAGTAATGGCCGGCGTGGAACAAATATTTAGAGAACCAAGAAATAGATTAAAACAATAAAAAAGCACGCCCAGACGAAAAACAACAAAAGGCAAGCAGCCCTACTTGCTTATAATTTTTTTTTATGCAAGCAGGCCTACTTGCTTATAATTTTTTTTCATAGATAATGATGATTATTAATTATTTTCAACAAATAATAATTTTATATTACATAAACAAAAAATTCTTCGATAATGATGATTATTAATTATATTCAACAAATAATAATTTTATATTAATTAAACAAAAAATTCTTCTCAATATGAGCGTAGCTAGGGATCAAAAATAATAATGAATTATGTTCACAACACATCAATAATCATACCAACTCTACTATATATCTACGTTCATGAATCATAATTTCGCATGTAAAATCATCAACCACATAAGAACAGAAGAAGAAGACTTCTCTTCTCAATACCATGCAAAACCAAAGCCCTCCTCCCCCCGCCGTAGCACTAGTGGTGGGTGTCACGGGCATGGCGGGCCTAAGCCTGGCCCAAGCTTTAAAAAGCCCAACTGCCCTGGGCGGCCCATGGAGAGTCTACGGCGCAGCTCGGAGGCCCAAGCCCAGCTGGTTTCCCGCTGCCACTGTGGACCGCTACATTGCCTTCGACGCAATGAGCGTGGACGACACGAGCCGCCATCTCTCCGCTGTAGCCGGCGAGGTCACCCATGTCTTTTGGGTGGCTATCCAAGTGCGTGACAGTGAAAAGGCTAATGTCACGGTCAACGCGGCAATGTTGCAAAATGTCCTCAACCTCCTTAAGTCGGATCCGGCCTCGCGGCTGACCCACATCACGCTACAAACCGGGACCAAACACTACATGGGCCCAATCTTCGACCCAGCCCACTCGGCCCAACTTGTCCCACACGACCCGCCGTTTAGCGAGGACTCGACCCGGCTTCCCTACCCGAACTTCTACTACGCGCTCGAGGACCTCGTGGCGTCGCACGCACCGGCAATTACATACTCCATCCACCGAGCGTCAATTATATTTGGTGCGTCCTCAAGGAGCGTGTACAACACGCTACTGACCGTTGCGGCTTATGCCGCGATATGCCGGCACGAGGGGTTGAGATTTCGATTTCCCGGCACGCGCTACACATGGGAGCATTTTTGCGACGCGTCGGATGCGCGTGTGCTGGCGGAGCAACATATATGGGCCGCAGTCACAGGCCGGGCCCATAACCAGGCCTTTAACTGCTCAAACGGTGATTTTTTTACGTGGAAGAGCATGTGGAAGGTGTATTCCCAAGCTTTTGATGTTGAATTTGTGCCGTTTGATGAGAAGGATGAATTTGATTTTGTGGAGTTGATGAAGGACAAAGGGAAAGTTTGGGATGAAATTGTGGAAAAATATGGGCTTTACAAGACCAAGTTAGAGGAAATTACATGCTTTGCTGCTCTTAAACATGTGTTACATTTTGAGTTTCAACATGTTTGTAGTATGAACAAGAGTAGGGAATTTGGGTTCTTTGGGTTTGCTAATACCCTTCAGAGTATTGGATTTTGGGTTGAGAGATTGAGGGAGATGAAAATCATACCCTTGAGTAGGTAAGATCAAATATTGCTCAATTTTACTCACTTGGGTTCTCGCCTATATCCATTTTTAAGAAATTACTCGTCAAGATTTTCTATTTCTTTTATTAGGGGTGTATGAATGTAGCGACTTTTAGAACTTGATGAAATGTAGACAAAACAAAATAAAGGGAGATTTGAGTAAATAAGCCGATCCTAAATTGGGTTTTTGGGTGATCACCATTAAAAAAAGCAAATCGGCTCAACACCAAAGCAAACTATATTTGTCACAATTTTAAAAGAGCAAAATACTATTTGTCTCTGTTATCCCATAAGAAATGGGTCTCGCTTATAGCGTCCATTTGGGTCACACAAATGGAGTTTATTTTTTGTGAGATAACGGGGCCATAGCCCAATAAGTTTATACAATACTTTTCTTTTCAAAATGCTACCTAGAACATCTCTCTTGTGCAAAGGATATCCTTTTATTCTAATAAGCTAATTGAAAAACTTACAATTAAAAAAAAAAAATCAACTAAACTAACTGTACCATGAACGTAAATTCCTTTTTTTTTTTTTTTGGTTTTTATTAACACACCAAAGAACTCTTTTCCTCAGATCTTTTTTTTTTTTTTTTTTCAAAGAACTCTCTTTGAGCCCTTAACAATCTACTCTTCCTGCAACATCAAAGTACAAAATAAAGTAATTAGTAAAATATATAGTACTTGAAGAAAGATGAAAAAAACAAATATTATAGTTGCTTATAACTAAGAACTTACAAGGCTATCAAGGCTATCTTTGCCAGAAACGCAAGCAGGTCTCCTTGGAGGAAGTTGTTGATGGGGTGTTCTCTGCATATTATTACATTATCTTCAGTATATCTGCATCTTATATATATACATATATATATATATAGACACACACACACACATAGACACAGACACGCACACACATATATATATATTGATTGTATTTGTATAAACATGTTTAAAGCAAGAGTGTTTGTTGTCATTTGAATCCTATATAAAGATCTTCATATAAAAGGATATAAAAGTTAACAAAAGTGTCTCCTAAAAAAATCAAAGGGTAAATATCCATCAATATAAACACACAACATAAATTACGACAAACATATATTATTGTATATACCTCAAGTTTTGGCCTCAAGGTTTCTACAGCAGCTGTGGATTTTTTATTTTCCCCTGCACCTTGCTGTTGTATTGCATTGCGATAAGTTGAAAGACCGGAAAAGAAATGTTAATTTTCCTAGTTATTTTTAATTTACAGCAAAAAGAGAGTTTGATATGGTATGTGTGTGTATATATATTGCTATAAACTATAAAAGGAAAAGCTATAACTAATATCCTTTAATATCCAACCTTCCTCTACTCTTCTTGCCAAAATAGATAAATAAAAGCAAGAAATGAAGAAAAGGAAAAGAAAAAGAAAACAAAAACCATTATTATTATTATTTTTTGCCTTAACTAGTTGATCACATTAGTCCAAAGTTTTGATGTTGGACAAAGCTTTCATGGTCTTCAGTGGGACCACTTTGTACCCAACTCTTTTTTTTTTTTGGTCCTTTTTTGCTTGGTAAGGATTTTGCCATGGATGCCTCAAATAAAATCAATTAAATGCATTCTATTCTCTACACTACAAATATTCTTGTATCCTTTATTAGAAGTTAATACCTTGCATAAAGCCCAGTCTGCAGAATCAAAGAAGGCACGTTCATGATCCTACATCCACATAATAATAATAATAATTATTATTATTATTGTTAAAAATTGTAAGATGAGTCTTCTAATAATTTTTTTAATAAAAAGTTATGTGATGAAAGAAAATTATTGAAATTGAGCATTTGAAATTCTATATATATTTTACCTTTGAGATCAAGGGCTTCTTCTTTGGCACAAGTCCTCCATATTTTTTCCCCATTGATGCTCCCTGACATTTAAAAATTTAAACAAAAATTTTAATTTCTGACATGTAAATAATGATTGATGTTATGAAGAACTTTGCAATGGAAAGCCATAATTAGGCTCGTGAAATTAAATTTGAGGCATTATGTGCTTTATTTGCTCATTCAAGGATCTAAAAGTATACGGGCCACCTTAGAAGCTCAACATATAACAGCATCTCAATAATTAGAGCTATTCTATAATGTCAAGTAAATGCACTAAAAACTCTACTCTTCATAGATTTCAACTTAGGACCCCACTTTGAGTGGTATCTGACTCTTTAGAACCAAAGCCACAAAAAGCCTTGAGTTAGACTCCAAAAATTGGCCATTTGAAAGTTATCAATTTAGCATTATGGATTAGCACCTGTACCAAGTCCAATTATATTTGGTGAAGTAAATTTCCTTCCAATGTTTAAAGCAAATTTTGTACGAACGTAATTGTGGGCTATGTGGGGCCAAAAATTTATTCTGTCAAATTTAATATGGGAGAAATTTCAGTATTATACAGTTCTAAACAGTCAAATATTCATCATAATATTTAGTTAAGTTGATATAATTTTTTTGTTCGACCATGATTTTAATATTATTAAACACGATTCAAATATAACTCGAAGGTCTAAATTGTACAATGTTGGCCATTTTCTTGCACCCTATCACAAATTCCACTTTTGAGATGTCGATGTTGCAAAAGTAATGCGATAGAAACAAAGAATAAAAACACACAGAATTTACGTGGAAAGCCAAAACGGGAAAAAAACCACGGGCAGAGGAGAAGAAAATCACTAAACTCGTAAAGATTACAGTGGAGGTGTTAGGGAGGCTTAAAATTCGGTAAAAACAAGCCCTAACGCAATACATCATATATATAGGTATAGACAAAACTCTAAAGGCCCAAAAACATAAATTAAACGGCCCAACAACACAGGTCTGTACCGCGAGGGCTCCGCCCCCGCACCCCCGGCAAGATCAGTGGTGGGCTACGGGATCGGGCCTATGGGCCCAATCTTTCCGCTACCACCACAGATCTCATGAAAAATTTCACTTTTGTTTTTCACCACAATTTGTCGCATCGCGAGCTTTTCAGGTCGGGTCAAATTAAATTTGGGTCACCATACTCTAACAGTCGAGATGTCAAGTTAGTGAATTTTTGAAATTAGGTTCACATTCACTTTGGACAACGTTAGTTATATGTTGACACAAAACACAACACAAAAACTTAACAAATAAAAAGAAACAAAGAATCTTGATTTGCTTAGACTGTGAAAGAACCAAATGGGGGGTTGTGATCGTCTACGGTAGTGCTCATAGCTCTGCCGTACGCTGCCGACATTTCAAAGGAACTACACTAATATTGCAAGCCCCTACGTATCCATATAATAAAGGTTTGCCTTGTCACGTCAGATCACTAGCCGTTGGACATGGGCCCCACCTAAACTACTAGGACAGCTATGATCTTTAGCTTCGACACACGTGTTATTGTTTTGTTACTCCATGTCCAAGACACAAAACCAAAATAATAATAATAATAAAGTCCCACAAACTTTCATGTTAATTTTGTGTTTGTGACATCAATTCCACAAAAAACTGTGGAAAGAAATTGGAACCAAAAAGTCCGTCATATGACCTATGGCCTTGCTAACCTGACAACAAGCTCTACCGACAAGTTTCGATGTCGTGTTTTGCAACGAGTCGAAATCGCAACATTATTAGACAGAGAACAAGAAGAGAGCTAGCATTGGTACAATGGCAATTAAATGCCGTATTGGTTTTCCCTACCATATGATTATGTAATTTTTTATTGTTTTTTATTTGTATTCTTATTTATAATAAAGAAGAAAAAGAAAAAGAAAAAGAATACCTCATGGCCTTGAGAGGAGAAATAGCCTTCACCTCTGTTGCAATCGGCCATCTTCACTCCCCTGCAAGAAGATCAATACTTTCTTCTTTAATCATGGATAAGAAAGGAAAATTTTTTTTTTTTTGAAAATAAAAAATTGGACAAAGTACAAATCCCCCCACAAAATTTAACAAGTACTTGTATTAGAAAAACCTGAAAATAGAGAGAGAAACAGAGAGAGAGAGAGAGAGAGAGAGAGAGAGGGATGAATATTGGAAGCAACAAGCTGGGCAAAAGCTCACTTTAAAGCGAAATATATAAGGGAAAGAAGTTGGAGCCTAAAAAACCAAATTGACAAAGACGAATAAAAAAATGAAAAAAAAAAAAGTATAGAGAGAAAAAGAGATGAGGATCTTGGGATTACCTTGTGGAAGAGCAAAGTGAGAGATGCAATGGAAATGAGGGGGGGCAAGTAACAAAAAAGGAAGCAATGAAAATGGAAAAGGGGGTATGAATGAATGAGTATATGGTTGAGTAAGGGGGTGAGATAAGAATTTGTGTCGGGATTTATATTTGAATATATCTCTATATATGTATTTAGATGAAAAAGAGAGCCTAATAAATATATGTATATATATATATATATATACACACACACACACATATATATATTGTAAGAAAAAAATTTCGCAACTTCTTTTTTTTTTTTTTTTTTTAATATAAGCCTTTTTGAGGTGGGGAGTGGGTGAAGATGAGGCTAAGGGGCGGTGAACAAACTTATTACTTTACATAACCCTCCCAAATCCCCATTTTTCACACGCCAAAATAATTAAAAAAATAAATAATAATAATTATAATAATGAAAAAAGAAAAGATATTAATGGATATGTTATGGTATTAGTAACCGTTAAGATATCACCATCATTTGGTTCATGTTAAACTCACAACGTACATACTCTCGCATGTTAATCTCATTCTCTAATTTCTTTCACCAACATTTTCCTTTTGGCCATATTCCATTTCGTCCTTAAACGTGCGCTTCATTGGGGAAAAATAGTGTGATAAATGAAAAAGAAATTGAAAAGAAAAATAAAGATAAACAATGTAATCTATCAATTTCCTCTAAAAAATATTTGCAGCACTTTCAAAAAGCACTGTTAATGGAGAACTTTATCCATTTCTGAAGACTGCCAAAAATACAGCTTTGTTATAAGCTGCTTAGATTTTGTTTTCCATAACATTTAACTGCCCACATTTTTTTGAGTCAAATGTAATGCATTTCACACTGGCCGTTTTGTAGAAAAATTCATAAATATGTGTAACTTGTCGAGTCAAAATGTTGAATTGTAATATTCAATATTATCTTTGTTTGGTAGATACCAATAACCATAGCCCTTATTATCTAGTCTATAAAAATATCTTGAATTTCTTCCAAGGAAGAGAAAAATATATCAAAGAGACCTAATCCTTGTATGTATCTAACCTCCATGCTTGTTGCCTTAGAAGACTAAATAATTCCATGCAATAATTAAATGGTCAACTTTTTAAGGTTCTAGATTAAAGAGAGAAAGAGAGAGAGAGAGAGAGAGAAAGAGAGAAAGAGAAAGAGATATTCAGGAAAAAGAGAGAGAGAGAGAGAGAGAGAGAGAGAGAGACGTTAGACTTGTTCCATGTTTAATAATAGTAATAAAATGTCCACATGATTTGAGACCAAAAACCTATAATTAGGCACAAATTAACTTGCATTCTTATTGCCCTTTATCTTACAAGTTACAAACATGTTTGTTTCAATCGGTTTTGATGGATAGATTGGACTATAATTCCTATACAATCAACAAAACTAATTAAACATAGACATGACAAAACTCTTTCTTTTAGACTCTTTAATTGACTTTGTTACAATCATATCTCTCATGCAAGCCTTCCTTTTAGCATGCATAGAGACTCATTTTTGTGAGGTGATGTTGATGATTGGTGTGGAAGAAAATACTATATGAAATCAAACATTATTGTAAAAAGGGTATAATTAGCTATCCAATAATGGGCAATTCCTAAGACTTAATCTCTCCTAAATCGGCTTGGAAAGAAATTGAATGCTTGAGATTATCTCCAATGTGGAGAATGTGTTCACCCATTGGAATCCTTCGGATCCCAAATTGGTCCACAACACTTAGGTGCTTGCAAGCATGGACACCAACCATGACCCTTTGCTGTGACCCAGCAGCTAAATGGACCTTTTGAAAGCCCACTAACTGCTTATGGGCGGCCCCTTTTCCATCGGACGGCGGGCTTGAATATAAAAGAAGAGTGTGGGTCCCATCCATAGATCCAGTGTTGTGAACATCGATGTGAACTCCTAAAGAGAGCGAATTGCAATCCGTGTGAGCAACTCTAATGGCTTTACTTAATACCGTTGAGTTGGCAGAGGAGGCACGGATGGTGGTGAAGGGAACGGAGACTTGTGTGGGAGCTTGAGCTAATTTGTGGACAAATGTGGTGTAGCTAAGACCGTGGCCGAATGGGAAGACGACAGGGCCTTTGTAGAAGCGGTAAGTTCTGCCAGGGTAGCCTCTCGATGGGTTTGCCCTCATGTCCATGCTTGTCATTGGCACCCTGGCTAGGTAGCTTTGTGGGTACCATGTCATTGGAAGCTTTCCTCCTGAAAAAATAAAATAAAATGACATACTAGCATTATATAAGATATATTATGTTTTTCAAACTATGTTAACATTGAAAAATAAAAACTTATAACTCGTTTGGCATTAGTTGGTTCTAACTGACCTTTTTAACCAACCTTTTATTAAGAACAGTGTAAAGCTCTCACATGTTACAATAAAAACAAAAAAGTTGCTATAATATAAAACTCTCACATACTACTCTATTTATAGTTGTAGCCATCATGTCAAACTCTTATAATGCCATGACACAATAATAAAGATATGACAAACTAAGTGAAAAATAACATGGTTTAGTAAGGGTAATCAATTAATATTATAGGATGATAAAATGCGAAAGTAGTAGATGACGTATAATTGTGTAACACTACTTATACGGATGTGACAACGTGAATGATGTGTTTTAGATTTAGAATGCAAATTATCACAATAAATATCTTACCAGGATTTGTGGTACCAAACAATACGTCAGCAATAGCAGCTCCTCCAGCTTGGCCAGGGTAGCCAATCCAAAGAATTGCACCAATTCTAGGATCATTCTTAGCAAATGCGACATCAATTGGACCACCAGACATCAACACAAGGATGGTTGGACCTCTTGAGGCCCTAGCCACTCTTGACACAAGCTCTTGTTGGTGTCCTGGTAAGTGTAGCCCATTCCTATCCTTGAACTCCGCTTCAATGGATTGGTCCAAGCCCATTACTAACACCGTTGCATCAGCCTTTCGGGCTGCAGCCTCTGCGGCTCCAAATTGTTGGTTATTGTCACAAGCAACACCGGCGCACCCTGCTTGGTGAATGGTCTTTGCATACCTACCGATTCCTTGTAGAGGTGTGGTGTAGCCACATGCAGCCCCTAAAGACAAAAGAAAATTGTATTTAATAATTGTAAGACGAGCTGTGCTATTAACAGTCGCAACTTGATAGTTATTGGATTTGTCGACCTCGGTATGCCACCAGAGGCCACACATCTAGTGGGGGCCCACGTCTTTCTCTTGCAAATCCTAGCTCTAGATTTATCACCAACCTATGGTTGTATGCTAATTGAATCGATAACAAGAGAGAAGAAAAATAAAAAGAAAATATAATAATATATTACCAGCATAATTTCCAATCATGGTAACAGTAACATCAGAATTGGGCCCAATAACGGCCACAGTACGATGGAGTCTAGTGGAGAGGGGCAAGGTTGGCCCACGATTTTGTAGTAGAACAATGCCTTGGCGGGCCGCTTCCAGGGCCAGTTGCTGATGGGCCCGAGTGCACACATCATTTGGGCCCAATTTTCCAAATGGTTGGGCTGATGGCTCTCCGTCAAACATGCCCAGCCTCATCTGGACAGTGATCAAGTTGGCAAGAGCATTGTTCACATCAATCTCGCTCAGCAGGCCTCGTCGTACGGCACCCTCCGTGTAGATAGCAAGAAACGGCCCACAGTCCAAGTCCAAACCTACATTCCACCAACCCAAAAAAAAGGGAAAAAAAACTCATTATTTGAAGATAAAAAAAAAAAAAATTAAACCAATGACATACACTGAAAATTCTTAAAATGAACGGCACAGACGCATAAATGTCAAAATTCCGAAAATTTTATAAAACTAAAGTTATAGTTTTGTCTATTCTTTTTACCCTAATAAGTTATATTTTAATTTCATGATTTTTGTTTGAATTTTGGGACCAAGAGATTTAAATTCTACACCTGACAGAATCGGGTATGCAATTACTAGTAGGCTATTTATTTTATTTAAATATAAATCTCATATGATCTCACCTTGAGAATTCCCAAGTATAAAATTCCCACAGTAGAAGTTTCTATTTTATAGAAAGAGGGAGAAAAAACCTGCTTTAATTGTTTCTGCTGCAGCTTCTTCTGGTGTCCTAGTATAATGCTGGCTATCGTATAGAACACCAACAGAATCACAATCCGAGACAATGTATCTATTTTGTGACAACAAACAATGAAAGAAGTTAGAAAATGGCTTTACAAAGTAGTAAAAGTTTGAACCATTTTGAAGCGTTAATAGTTCTCTGTGAATCTAATTGGACTCACCCATTCAGATGCCATTCACCTCTAATTGTGTTCTTGAGAAGGTCAGGGTCAGCACAGGTTGGTTTTCCATTGACTTGATTGTATGAGCACATTACACTAGCCACTTTCCCTTCCACTACACAAGCCTTGAATGGCACATTATATGTGTCCGCCAAGTCTTGCTTACTTACCTGCATAGAAAAATTTTCTGTTATTCTTGTATGATCAAATCGTCTATTTATAACTATCTCGCTTCTAACACGAATATAGGCCCACGTCGATTCTATGTTCTTGTTTGTAATATGATTGTTATGTTTTTAGCTATTTTTTAAATGTAATTACTGATTATAATTTTAGGGTTTGTCTTCAGTCTTTCAGCATGACAGGAAAAAAAATTAGAGCGTAATAAATCATACATGATAAACGTTCTACTATACCTTTACCTTTTACAGGTTACGTGTTTATAAAAAGTAGTTTTAAAGGGTGAAGAATCCGGTTCTAATTTTAATTGTGGGGCCCACAAATTTAGTAAACTAGACATGCCTAACCATTTTGTCCTCTCAGATTACTTTGTTCCAATGGGGCATCAACTATATTTTTTGTATGGGAGGTGGAGCAGAACCAAAACGCTAAAATAATACCAAAATGCAGCATTCCCATCTTCTGACATCAAAAGTTAGAAACAGGCATGAGCTGGGCATAATCCTATAGTCATGACAAAGAAAGTAGACCGACTTCCTACTTACCAAGCACATAATTTATAAACCTTATATTGAGCATCCAATATCCTAGTTATTAAATTTGATCCACTTTTTTCTCCTAAAGTGCAATAATTACAGCTCTGGACAGAAAAAGGGTGACCATTTTTAAGATTTTAGGACCACAAACTTCCATAACTCTGACCTAAATGGCTGTTTTCAAAGTCCCTTTGAGCAGATTAGAAGTCACTTTCATTTTCTTACACAGAATTGGAAGTTGGTCATGTGAGCAATCTTTCACTCCCCATTCACCATACTGATTTGATATTGAGGAAATATTCCAAAAAGTTTTTGTTTTTATAATCTAGCAATTAAAATAGTGCAAATGGAATTATTCTCCAGCATCTTTTTGCAGATCACTAAAATAAAGTACAAGAGAAAGACACAGGCAAAAATTAACAAATACTTTGTTGGCATAATTTTGGTATGTGCAACTGACAAAAAGCTACTTAAAAAAAAAGAAATAAAACTTTGTAATTATACTCTATCAGTATTTTTCTAAAAAAAAGAGGAAGTATAATGTTTTAGATCATTTTCTTACCCTAGCATTGAAATGGTACCTATCCACACCATTCCAATTGTCAAGATCATAGGCTGTGTAGTGTTTGCAACAAGCGGCAACCTTAAGCCTGTTTCCTGCTCCGTTGCCCTGGAGCCCCCGAACGTAGCTAGCGGCATACTTTCCAGCCAGGACGGGGTCTTCTCCGGGAGTTTCTTGGCCGCGGCCCCAACGAGGGTCGCGGAATATGTTCACATTTGGGCTCCAATATGTCAAACCAGCCACTCCTCCATTGTACATTGCTCTTGCTTCATCAGACGCCACCTGTATATTGGTTATAAAAAAACAAATTAGAAAGGCATAAAAAATAAAAGCATTAAATTGGTTTTGATAATCAAACAGCATTAGTTCATTCCATAATTTAGTAATGTTTGGGATGTTTTAAACGGTTTTACTGCATTACAAAGTTCTAATTGGTACAAAAATTATGTTCAAAAAATTAAAAATTGTTTCTGTCATATAGGAATGAAAGGTTCATATTTCTTGTTGTGAAGGTAACTAATTCTAACTTACACAACTAAAATAAGGCCTATAAAAATTTTACACGTTTGTTCCTAATAAAGAATATTGCAAAGTTCAATTTGGTTGTAAATTAATTTGGATTCTTAACTTGGTTTAGCCTCATTAATAGTAAGATTTTCTATCGCTGGATTAGTAAAAGGAAGAAATTCTGTTTTGAAATTTCCATGGAACTTGGGCGGATAAGGAAAGAAATATATATATATATGACAATAAAACAGAGAAGATTTTCCTACAACAACTAAAAGAGGAAGTTATAAAGTGGTCCAAATATCAATTATTATACGCAATTCTGTTGTAGATCATTGAATTCCGTAAACTATCATACGCACACACACACACATATCGACCCAAAACTATATCATAGGCTAATTACACACGCCCAATACCTAGCAAGTTGGACGTGGGACAGCGCAATTATCTGTACCAATTATCACTTTCTGTATAACTGCGCGGTCTCTTTGCTGCTACTAGTTGCAATGCCGCTATTAAGTTCATTTGAGAAAAGCATAGAGCAACTCTTTTATTGCCGAGAGAGAAAATAAAAAAGAGAAAATTTTCTTTACTTGGGTGTGGAAAAATAACCTCTATATTAGTACTATATTGTAATAATTGAGTGATGCCAAACTCTTACATTTTTTTTTTTTTTGCACTTGAAAATGGATTCAGATTTTTTGTCTATTATTATTGGTTTCTCAAACCGATTGTATTATAGTATGAAAATTGTAACGAATTTTTATCAACTTTTATATATTGTTTTATTAAATGACATGTTGTAGTATAATTGGCCAGATACTTGTTAAGAACAAAAAATTGGAGGGATAATCTTTTTTTTTTTCTTTAGACTTGATGTGTCTACTATAAATGAAGAAGAAGAAAAAAAAAAAACACTTCTACCTAATTGATAGAGAATTACCTACAATAATTGGATATGAACGAAAATCTTCTACCACCTCATATATAGCTTTGTTGAAAAATGGAGATTCTTTTGTTCTCTCCTTTTTTTTTTTTTTTTGGTAGTTAAAATGCATAATGACATAAGGGACTTTTTTATTTTTATGTTTATTTTTTGGCAACACTTGTAAAGTTTCATTGTCAATATTGTCACTTTACAAAATCATCGACAGAATTTTAAGTGAAAAATCACGGGGTCCTCTTTAACTCAGTCTCCCACATGGGACCAGAATCCAGCAAAAGAACGCTGAAGTACTTGAGTTTTCAACATTCATTGTCTGCTTTTAACGAAATCAAGTAATATTTTGGATATAAATATATATATATATATATATTAGATAATATATATTATTGGATATCAATAAATATAAATATGCATGAAAAATATTTATACTAAATTGCTTCATTACACAATATGACATGTTATCTATCTTTCGACAATGACCCATGATGCTTGGCGTATGGACAATCAAAATTGAGTAATATTCAAGCAAAATAATGAAAAAAAAAATCAATAGAAATATTAGTATAGCATTTTAATCATAGTAAAGGGAAATCATAACATGTTTTACTGGATAACAAAATTAAAAAATACAAATAATCAAAAAGGCTAAAAAAAGCTTAATAAATTCTTTCTTTTCAGAAACTTAAAGTAATTTTAAATCATACGAACTCGAAAACTTGAAATAAAATAGCTTAAATAGCCGCAAAACGAAAATACATATTGAAAAAAAAAAGTAATATTTCCTGAGTTAAGAAATTCAAAAGACAAAATAAATAAATAAATCTGTATTGTTTGAACCATGCGTGCAAGACTGTAAACACATAAAATAGCTTAAAAAACACAAAAAAAAAATGATAGGATTAGAGAAAAAAAACTCTCGGAGCATTTTATTCATCTCAATTACTTAGGACAGTTAATTAAATTAGCAAAATTTATCATACACGATAAAGTTCCCTTTATTTTTTTGCACTTAACAAAGTTCACTTTAACTTGCAAACTTAGCCGTTTGAAAGGTCACGATCAGAAGGATTAGGACATAAAATTAAATAAACAAAAAAAGTTTGAAATTTTAGGGAAAAAAATTCTCACCCGTCCGATCTCCTCCCACAAAGACTCGTTGAAAGAAGCAGCAGTGGTGATGACTTGAGGGAAGCTAGTGGCCCCAGGGAAGGCCCCTCCAAACTTGGTCCCCGGGCCCACATTGGAGACCCCATGAAGGGCCTCTGACCACCACTCGTATCCTTGTATGCCAAGGCGTGGAACCGCTATGGCATTGTTCACTAGCAGCCTTATCTTCTCTTGCAACGTCAGCCGTCCGATCAAGTCCCTCACCCGCACTTGTATCGGCAGCGTCGTCCGGCAGAACCTCAGGCCCCTCGTTAGCCCGCTCCGCGGGTCACAAGCGAACGGGGCACGTGCCGCGGTAGGGATGCTAGCACTAGTCAAGAAATAGAGCAGGACGAGTAAGAAGATAATGTTGTTTTTGGTTTTGGTTTTACGTTTCTTTGAATAGGCCATAATGGAATAGTGTTTTGCGTGTGTGTGCGTAATGTAAAAGGGCTTTGTGTTGTGGAGATGAAATGTTGGTGTATATATAGATTGAGGAAGGAGGGTTTTGATATATTCATGATTGGATTTCCACGTCAATATGTATTATACATGATGATGATCATGAAGTTAAAAGTGTGAAGCAAAAAACACAAGGACAGAAAAAGCAAGAGAGAGAGAGAGAGAGAGAGTATGGGAGTTAGTGAGTCAGTGTAACACGCATTTATGGCAGCTCACAATGTGTGGAATAATAATAATATTAATACTGTTATTATTATTATTATTTTAGCTTTTTTGATGTTAGATTAGTGAATAAATAAATGTAATAGCCATAACTCTATGTACATGCATATGCTTTTGAAGAGTTTATAGCTAGAGTGAGAGGGGAGAAGGGAGATTGAGATTGGAAGAGTAAAAGAAAGTTGATTAATAAATTTGTAAGAATGAATTTTGTGTTAAAGTGTGGGTCACGGACTGGAGAATCTTTTTTTTTTTAGTTAAATTTGTTCCTGAACTTCTTTCTTTCTAAAATTAGTCTATGTGCTCAAAAGTGTTTTAACTTAGCTCTTGAATTTTTTCTTTGTCTCAAATTTAGTCGCTCAGTTATATTCTGTTAAATTTTGAATGAAAGTTAGAATTATTTTCATAAATCCGCCTGACCTATGTGTCCGATTTCACTTTGCTCTCGATTTTTTAAAATCGCCTAAAGCACACCCCAATTATTAAAAAAAAAAACTAGTCACTTTACCATGTCTGTCTAATTCCGTCTAGATCGATAATGGAATTGACGACATGGCATGTAATTAAAATATAAAAAAATATTAAAATTACAATAAAATATATAAAAATAATTATTTTATTATAATTATAATTATAATTTTTTTTCCTTCCTCCTTAATGACAATCTCTATTCTTATTCTTTTTTATCTTCTTTCTCTATTTTTGTTCTCTCTCTCAATCTGGCTAGCGACGGAGTGATGCAAAGCGACTGTATGAGCTGGGGAATGTGACAGGGTGGGAAGACTGTAGTGGGCTGGTGGGGGTGTGAAAGGGAGTGGGTAACGAAAAGTGGGTTGGTGGCAGTGCGATGGGAGTGAAAAGGGTGTGCTCGTGAGCGAATGGGAGTTTCAATTTCTTTATTTGAGTTCTATTTTGCTTTGTTAATTAATCATAGAAATGGTTTTTATTTGGTATGACTTAGGGTTCCCAGTTTCTTGGTTTGAGTTATGCGTGATTCATATTGTTTATAAGCTATAGAAAAAAAAAAAAAAAAACAAACAGTTGCTAAGTTTCTTTCATCTTGAAGTTGAATGGCATTAATATTTTGGTTTAAAGATAGGCTTGCTATCATTGTTGGAAAAGTCTATCAAGTGACTTAAATTCTTTAGAGAAGAACATAAAATCTGATTACTATAGAGAGAGAAAATAAGAGAGAGAGAGAGAGATGAGAAAGGGAGAAAGTAAAAAATTAGAAAAAAAATTTAAATATTTTTTAATATTTAATTATTTTTGTATATATTCAATTATAATTCTAATATAATTTTTTAAACTTTTAAAAAATATATAATTTTTTTAATATTTAATTAATATAGATGGAAATGAACAAAGGGGCCTTAGTAACCAGTTTTTTTATAATTTGGGGGTGTTTTAGGCGGTTTTAAAAGATCAAAAGCGCAAAATAAAATAAGGCACATAGATCAAGGAGGATTTACACAAATAACCTTAACTTTTTCATCCAAAGTTTAATTGGGGGAATTATATTTGACACAAAAAAAACTTAAGGGTGAAATTAAAACACTTTTGGGAATAGGACTGATTTTAAAAAGAGGAAAAAATTTAAAAACTTTTGATGAATTTAACTTTTGTTTTTTTTTTTCTGACCATCTGAGGCAAAAAGGGTCAGTAGTAGACTAGGTAACACCGGCCACCAAATTAGCCGCCATCAAAATGGAAAGTTGTTTTTGAAGGTTCCCTAATTTGATTGGCTTGGAAATATGTGTACCAAGAAAGTCGATGAGTTAGATCTGGAAAAAGAAAGAAAATAATGCAGAGCATCTGTCATGGAGACTAAATATATACATGTATATATATAAACGTGTGAATAGGACATAGGTTGTGTCATATCTGGCTGACATGGCTAATAAAGGAGGTCATTTGAGAAATACCGCATTTATACACGAGAAAGCTTTTATGTATGAAAAGGGAATCACTTTCAAAAAAATTAAGTATTTTACGTTAAGATAAAACAAATATATTTTACTTAAGAATATTTTAACCATTTATTGAAAAAATAGTATAAATTAAGACAAGCAAAAAAGAAATAGTAAAACATAACAGTGATGATTAAAAAGAGTTATGCCACTTCATTTACCCTTAGTGTCATCATTTTTTTTTCAGATTCCATTAAAGATATATTTGCATAGATTAAATTGGAATATTCATCTTTTTGTCCCTGAAATTATTTTAAGTTGCGTGATTAACTTTTACTTTTCTTATGGAATTAACTTTTATTTCTTTAAAATATACAATTTAAAAGAGCGATTCTTAATTGTAAGAGATTACAATCTCGGTCTACACAAACATATATACATGATGGTTTTGTTGTTTTCACTTGATTTTACAGTTACTATATGTGATCACCACTAGAAACAAATAGTCCTAGGGGACCAAAAAAATAATTTGGAAATCTCGGTTTTCGGATTAAGCTTTGGATGCAGATATGGAATTTTATTGACTGATCTCCCCGTGGCAATTATCAATAACTTTGACCATCTGAAGAGTAGTGAAATGCTACTCTTCTTTTTCTTTTTTTAACTTAACAATAACTTTGACCATCTGAAGAGTTGTGAAATGCTACTCTTCTTTTTTCTTTTTTTAACTTAAACAAAAAAAAGGGTAGCATTTCAATAAGAGCAGAAATTTTCCATCCTCGTGACAAACACACACACACACACACACACACACACATATATATATATATGTATACGTATACTACTTGACTGACTGATCATCAGGACCAGAAAATAGGGTAATCTCGTGACTGTATAATATTCATGATGAAAACATAAACATTTGTCTGCTTCTTCAGCTTATTTGTGTCTTGTGAGTTGTGGTTAATCAAAAGGAAGAAAAGTTCATGTTTTTGGTATCTTGTTTTGTATATATAGGTTTCTGTCTACCGTAACAGCATGTATGACATATATGTATGGGCTTATATGATGTAGCTGACACAAGATATGTCTCATAATACATGTGACATATATATATATATTGCAAAGAGAATATATTATTTGATTAGCTTGGACCAATTTTCGCAGCATGCAATAAGAATTGTTTTTATTAGTTTGGAACCCATGCGAGAATATGAGGCTGTTGTAAATTAATTTATCTTTTATTCTCTAATTTAGTAATTTTTATGAGGGGAACCTAAAAAGATACCTTCCAATAGGTATTTATCTTTCAATTATTAGATATGCAAGAAAAGATTTTAACTAACTATCAGATCTAACAATTTCAAATCATGCCACGCTAGCGGGGTTCCTATGGGCTCTGAAATCCCCCCCTAATTTATTCAGACAAAATGAAAACCCCCTTTTCCTAACAGATATGAAGAGAACTCTGAACAGACTCTTCGCATGTGCATAATCAATTATTATGTGCATGACTTATCTATTTATCTGCACATGTAGAACAACCACTAATTTTGAATATGGATTTGTTTGTTCATGAAAATCAATCACGAGATCATACAATAAAAATTAATGGATATAAATATCTTTCAGTAGTTTGAATATGGGATAAAAGTTGTTTTTCCTACATTGTGAAATAAGCCAGGGCCCACTAGGAACATTAATTATCAACTTGAAGGACGAAAATATAGAAATAAATAATTCATATAGGTGCAGTTATACATTGACAGCTGCTGGTACCAATTAGGTCCAAAGTCTAATTTTATTAGCCCAAGATTCCATTTAACAACCATATAATATCTCCCATCATTACTTTTAAGTCTACAAGACAAGACTGAGGTCATTGGAATGTACATTTCATGCAATTACACAATTGTACTAGAATATCACTTCTATTGTGAATAGAAATGGTTTGCTGATTTTGTTTTTGGCTACTCCAAAGGCTAAAAATTGATAATTTCTTTCCTTCTTTCATCATTTAAGTGTAATTATTCTTGCTGTTATGTTATTAGTTATTGTTTTGGCTTTTAGCACAAACAACATTTAAATCCTAGATTTCTTTAGCTAAAAATTTGTTATGAAAGTGTTGTTGCCCATGCATCCTTTTGCATCATGCCCTCTCGGCCTTTATATGCAACCTACCAAATTGATTCTCACTTCCCATGCCAAAAAGTTTAAAAGAACAAAAAGAATTTTCATGATAGGATACAACACTTTATCACAAGTACTATAAAATTTCTGGACCCCATTAGATATCAAACAATATTACATTAAAATTACATATTTATTTTTCCAAAGTACTATAAAATTCTGGACCGACAGATATTCGTCAAATTGCATTAAATTTACATACTTATTTTTCAAAATGATTATAATATTAGGGGGGAAATATATGACTTTGATTCTAGTGGTTACCTTGTTAATTTTTTAAATGAACTATAATGACTTCTATGCCAGAAAATGTGTTTGGTGTCAATGGTTTAAGTAGAATTTCACTTTATTGTCCCATCTAGTACACTTATTTGGACCTTTTATTTTTACCATTTAATCTTCCTTTTTGTTGGTGAGGAAATTAAGTTATGCATAGCTAGGCCTTTGCATTGTTAGGTGGCAAGCAGACTATTAGACTTAGTCCCTTGTTTGTGTTGCCAAATGACGATATTATGTTGTGTAAAATTTACGGGAATTTGTAATAATTCAGTTTGGTTGTTTTCTTTAATGGGGTCATGGTCATGGCCAGGCCAACGAACCCTACTACCATTAGTATACTCATCTCGTTTTGCATGTTGTTAAGCCTGTCTGTCACACAAACAAACTAAAGGGAATAATAATGTGAAAGTACAATAAATGCCAATTTTGAGAAAAGATGATTGGTTGGATATGCATGAAATGAGATGGGACCCAAACCAACCTCCTTTTATCTGGTTTTAAATTCTTGACAACTTTTATAGTTTCGGATGAGAACAAATAAAACCCATAAAAAAAATAATAATTAAGATAACAAAAAATTAAAAAAAAAAAAAATCATGCGTGGACGAGACCAAACCTCTCTAAGATGATGCGTTGCAATTTTAGACACACAAAAGCTGCATGGAGAAGACAGCGACTGGCCATTGCACTCTTATCCTCAATATACACAATCAGAAAATATTGCCATGAGATATATCGCTTTGCCAACTTGCTCACACACACACACACACATATGCATACATCGACAGAGCTATATATAGACGAGGGTGAGCAGTTGTCCTCTCTTAACTTTTATCTTTTAATATTGTATATAAAATCTTATACAAATTACTTTCCGTCCCTCTTAAAATCCTATTCTGCACTCCTAAAATTTTATGTCTCATTTATTTAATTTTTTTTATAATATTAATATATACTCTGCCCCTCTTTACTAAATTTTTTGGCGCCTTCCCTGCATATATACATTTATCTCACATGCACTTGTATGAATTCTTCTTATCCTCTTTTTAGTTCCCTACTAGCTTAAACAACCCATTTTGAGTCTTTATCTTAAGTAAAGACCTATTTATCTGCATCAAGCCCCACCTTTACTGTTTTTGGGGAAAAAAAAAGGCGCACCTTCATTGGTCAATGTTGGTTGAGTTATAATTGAAAAAAATTAGAGCCATAATAATTAATAAGTTTTGATTGATCAGTATGCTTAAGATTTTTTTTTTTTATTCATGGAACAGAATAGAAGGCAAACAATGATCTTAAAACAACCAACTCGGAGACTATGAATAAACCTTCTCATCGCAAGGGAGCAAAAAGGGGAACACTAGAAATCCTACTGTAGGGTTAAATGTCAGAAGATTTAAATGGAAAAATTGTTGGTTTCAAGGGAATTTCTGTGGCGAGAACCGAAAAAAATACCGCCGGATAAGTATTAATTTGTCAGCCATCAAATTTGTTAAAAAAAAAAAGTAAATTTGTTCAAATCTAATGATCTCAAAAAAAAACACCGCCGGTAGAGTTCATTGAAGAAGTCCCCTTTCTCAAAAGATGATTAATTTGCGTAATTGGGTCGCATAGGTTCCCTTCAGGACACATAATATTGTACTCATGTTTCTTGGTCGAGAGGGGAAGCAGAAGTTTTTCAAACTCCACGTCATGTTTGACAAGGCTGGGCCCAATTAAGCCGTTTACGCCAGGCAAGCAACAATTGGATTATCATCATGCCCAGATGCCGAGATAGAATTCTCTTCTGGTGCTAATCTGTATATGAGAAATTTCAGTCACATCATATAGAGTCCCATAAGATACCGCCAATTCCGTATAATGTAAGAAACCTTTTGAGATAATGATATAATGGAAAGGTAAGCCTAAACATTATTTTCCTCTAACAGTTCCTATGACAAAATCTCATAATACAAGCTTTAATACATTAAGGTATATTTTTAAAGGCCTCATGCATTGTCTATACAAGGACATGGGAACACACAACAAGAAGATTGATTATTATTTTATATTGAATCACCAATTGATTACTATTTTATATTGAATCACCATCATATAGATTTTATTACAACTTGCTCTTCTTGAGAGGGCCCATTTCTTTAGCCTTGGCCCTCAACAAATGCTTTTGTATCTTCCCAGTTGCAGTCTTTGGCAATGGCCCAAACACCACGGATTTTGGAACCCAATAGGCAGGCATTTTGGACCTGCAAAACTTCATGATATCTTCTGCTAAATGCTGCTCATTAGATTTGTCTACATTGGGCTTCAGTGTCACAAAAGCACAAGGAGACTCGCCCCACTGCTCGTCGGGCCTGGCCACCACAGACACCTCCAGTATTGAAAAGTGCAAATACAAGGTGTTCTCAACCTCCAAGCTACTTATGTTCTCACCCCCAGAGATGATGATGTCCTTTGATCTGTCCTTGATTTCTATGTACCCATCAGGGTGTTTCACAGCAAGATCTCCCGAGTGAAACCACCCGTTAGCAAAAGCTTCCTCGTTCGCTTTCGGATTCTTCAAGTAACCCTTCATAACAGCATTTCCACGCATCATGATCTCTCCAAACGTCTTTCCATCTGCAGGGACGGGTTTCATTGTCTGGCTATCGATGACATCAAGACCTTCCAAGGCAATGTACCGGACGCCTTGGCGTGCATTTAGGCGGGCTTGTGTCACCGGTGGAAGCGAGTCCCATTCAGGCTTCCAGGCACATATGGTGGAAGGGCCATAAGTTTCGGAAAGACCATAAGTATGGGCGACCTTGAAGCCCCTCTCAGACATTGCAAAGAGGACAGATGGTGGTGGGGCAGCACCAGCTGTCATTACGTGCACAACATGAGGGAGAGGAAGGATTGTATCCTCTGGTGAAGCATTGACTATGGTGTTAAGCACCACTGGCGCCGCGCAAAAGTGAGTCACTCCATGCTTGGCTATAGCTGAATAGACCCCTTTTGCCGTAACCTGTGAAAATGAAACGACATTGAAACTAAGAAGCAATAGTGAAAGAGTGACGCTGGATAAACACAACAAGAACGCATAGAGAGAGAGAAGAAGAAGGGAGCAGACCATAGAATTTAGAAAGGGAGATCAATATAGAGAAATTATTTATATTTCACTATCATTAATCAAATGTTCATTAGAACAACAATCACTAAGCCTATTTACAGAAACAAAAGCACAGTAGGACGAACAATATAGAGAGATTATTTTCAATTCATTACATTAATCAAATCTTTAAATAAAACAACAATCGTTAAGCCTACTTTCAGAGAAGCAAAAGCACAATAATGTAAGCTACTTAAAACAACAAGAATAGAAACCTTGACAAAAATAGCTTTTTGGGAAACTTGACCAAACTCTAAATAATCATACTAGATGATCATGAAAAACACATAATTCTGATAGATAAACATAATCTTAAATTCCCAAATATCTATGTCTTGTTCCTCATAAAAGATTCATGAATAGCAAGACAAGCATGATTCAGAGTAGACATAAAGCTTTTAGCATACAACTATTTTTACCTGTCTGAAGCATATGCTTGTGCCACATAGAGCAGCCAGAGCCCAAGTGTAACACCAACCATTGCAATGAAACATTGGTAGAGTCCACAAGTATATAGCTCCTTCATTCATCCCCCAAACAAGGCCAGCACTCAACGACATAAGGTACGCTCCACGGTGGCTCAACACAACGCCCTTCGGGCTTGCTGTGGTGCCAGAAGTGTAGCCCAAGGTGATGCTCTGCCACTCGTCCTCTGGTGGCTTCCAAGCAAACTCAGGGTCACCAGTCTCCAGGAATTCCTCATACTCGATGGCTCCTCGACTCAGCGCATATTCTAGATTCTTGGGATCACAGCTCTCGTCGTCTATGACGATAAGAAGCGGAGGCTTGTAATGGCCTTTGCTTTTCTCTGCTAAGATTTTCAAGGCTTCCTCAGCCAAGACAAAGAACTCTTGATCCACTATCACAGCCGCGGATGAAGAATGGCCGAGAAGGAAACCGATGGTTGACGCATTCAGCCGAATGTTCACACAGTTTGCCACTGCTCCGGCCATAGGTATGCCAAAATGTGCTTCATAAATGGCTGGAACATTTGGTGCAATTACTGCTACCTGTTGGTGAGGAACATAATGAAACGTTACTAAGAACTCTAAGATCTTATAAAGAGGTTCTAATTTAACAACGAAAGCTCACAAAAGATCAGATTTCATAAACTGATTGAGCTGTCACATAATCGTACACAGATTCCATATCTCAAACTCACAAGTCATAATTAAAATACTACATTTAAAAGAATAAATTTCAAACTAGGTGGTTCTAATTTTTGCGTTAAGTGAAAACAAATAAATAAATCTACTATTCCGTTCCCAGTTTTTACATAAGTGATGAGAGGAGATGACTAGCATCAAAGAAAGAAAAAACATCCCAACTAGATTCACACTCAATTCCTTCCTTATCCCGCACTAAACCTCCCACCCTAATTATACTAAATAAAAAGAACAAAAAACAACTACAAAAAGAAGATCTGAGTTATTGCACGAAGATTAGTAACAAAAAGCCAAACAGAAAAACAACTCTAAACAACTAACTAAACGAAACCAACCAGATATTCTGCTTTTCTTTAATAGGAAAGGCCTCATTAAAACCCTTTGCCAGCAAACCCCAACGGGAATAACTAACAAAAGGAAAAAGAGCGAATCAAGGTGTCCAATCCCAGTAGAAAAGGCAATGGTACATAAATAATGTAAAGATTTAGCCCTTGCTTATTGAAACTGTCTAGTTAAAGGAAAGGGCATTGGGGTCTAATGTTGGAGTCAATTAGACAATCAATGCTCATACTAGGAATATAGCCATTTTCTGTTTCTATTTATTGCCTGTATGGAAACGCGGTTCGAACCATAAAATGTGGTTTGAGCCAGTTGTGATTCAAAGTTTGTAATATAACCTGAACGGGTTATATTACAATCAATGCTCAGACTAGAAATATACTATTTTCTGTTTCTATTATAGCCCATCTGAAAACGCGATTCAAACCATAAAATGTGATTCAAATTTTGTAATGTGGTTCGAATTGATTGTCAAACTGACAATCAATGCTCAGACTAGAAATATAACCATTGTTTCTAGTGATAGCCCATTTGGAAACGCTGTTTGAACCATAAAATGTGGTTTAAACCAATTGTGGCTCAAATTTTGTAATTGAAAATACTAACAAAATCGGTTTGAACCATAATTTTAAGATTTGAACCGTGTTCCCAAATAAGCTATTATTTATATAATTTTTTTAACTAAAAAAAAAAAGAGTCTGAAACTTCAAGCCCAAAGCAGAACCAGCAAATAAAAGAAAAAACAGAAACAGCAGACAAAAAAAAAAAAAAACTTGATGCGGAAAGGTAACGCTTTTTTCCGTTTTTTACTCGAAGCATTATTCCTTGTCAATTATTGGGAAGTTAAGTTTCAAAAGTAACATCACAAACAATATATAAAGTTGTAAAAAGAATGAGGTTGACCAAACTCTTCCTATAAAACAAGGCAAACTCCAAATCAATTGACCAAATACCACATTAACATTTTTGGCCAAGTCCAGAAATACATTAACATTTTTGGCTTTAAATTCATTCAACAAGTCTAAGGGGTAAAAGAGAGAAAAAGAGAGAGACCCACCTTGTAACATGATGTTTGAAAAATGTAGTTTGAATCAATTTTGTTTAAAACCGCTATAACATATGAGCTTAATATTATAGTTTACTTTTTATTGACACTATAACATGTGAAAGTTTTTTTACTATGATAACCAAAAGTCTAGGTGGAAACTCACGTTGTCAAACACACACTATAAATTTCAAAAAAAGTAAAATTTTACTTCAAATCAAATTTGTTATAACGTTTTCACTCACAAAATTAATTTACTACCATATTTTAAATTCGCGGTTATTGGTTCAAACTGACATCTCAAATGCTTCGTCTTCACAATAAATCAAATGTGAATTCCTATACATATCCACTACATTAACCTTAAATAAATTTTTTTTTTTTTTTGTTCGCATTGAACAATATGAAAATTCAGTATCAGTTCAATAAAATTTTAACAAAAAGACAATTATCTAGTCTCAACACGTGTGTATTGGCATGATCCTAAAAAGTCAACCGAACTTAAACTTTTTCGTCAAATATTTTTATCTGGGAAAAAACGCAAGCGCAAACACCTCAACCAAAAAAATAGATGTTTTTCTTTCTTTGTTTTCTTTTCTTTTTTTCAAATCTCAATACGGATAAAAATTCCCCAAAAAGTGATAAAAATTTTATCTTTTTAAGAAAGCAAACAGAAAAAAGTTTTTTTTTTTTACGCTTAGCCCAATAATGAAGCATATTTTTTTTTAATGATTATTAATCATTTTTTCGGTTTCTTTCATTTTCTCGGCAGCCAAACAGAAACGGAAAGAAAAGCTTGAGTAAGTAAAGTACCGTGGAACCGAGGCCGATGGAGTGAGAGGAGAGAGCGGAGGCCAACCGTCGGCATCGATGGTAAGTATCAAGCCATGTGTAGCGTCGAGATCCATGCACCACGGAAGCCCTGGTGGGGTGCACCGTAGCCGCTCTCTCCAGGAACCACAACGGCGTCAGCGCCGTGTAGTTCGCCTCGTTCTTGGGAAGATCGTCTATGTCCTTCCTCGCTGACGCCATCTGCCCTGCTCTTTCTCTCTCTCTCTCTCCTCACTTTCTCTCTCTAGGAAATTTTTCGTTTGCTCTGTTTTTTGGTGGTAAAATGGAAAACGACAGAGAAACTCTGAAGAGGAGAGTTTTTTTTTTTTTTTTTTTTGGGAATTATGAAGCTGAGACTTGAAAGCTCGATCGTGTAAATATAGACAGAGAGTAGGAGGATTGCGTCACGTTTCGCTTATCGGACGGCTGTGATTGCGAGGTGGGCTTTTCCATCTTGCGCCAGTTATTCTGAGGAACCCACATCCAAAGCTTCCAATCTACTGTTGTTCATGGATTTATGTTAGTGGTTCAAATTGTCAAATATAATTCGCAGAGTCTTTGGCACTGCGCATATCAGGTGCACTACCAATAGGGTTTAATCCAATGGTAAAAAAGAGTGATGTGATGAAATGAACAGCTACAAAATAAGATGTACCCAATTTTATTGTTGAGTTGTATTTACACAATAATTTTTAAGATTTGTCCTTTTTTTCTTTTTAAAAAGAAAAAACAATTAGTTACATTAAAAATAAAAAATAAAAATAAAAATAAAAAACCCCACCGAGTAACCTTCAAAAAAGACCACCAAATATTAAAAGAAAAAACTCACTGAAAAGATCATTTTTTTTTTTTGCTCTTAAGGAGAGAAAAATGAAATTTTTTGCTAAGAGATCAGAACTGAAATTTGAGGAAGAAACTTTGCCCTCGTGTTTTTTTTTTTTTTTTCTTTTTGGCTTCCCGGGTCTGCTATTCCTATCAGGGCAACAACAATGGCTATATTTCTGAAATGGCTGAAAGTTTCTATTACCATAAGGATTGAAGACATGAAAAATGTATCTTATAAAGAGAGAGGAATAGACGTTCAAATTAGGGAAGAAAAAAAAGAGAGAGAAGATTTGAGGAGAGAGAAATAGAATGGAAGAAGAAGATATTCTCTTCTTTTCATTTTCTTCTTTTATTTTTTTTTCTTGGGTTTAGATTTATGAAAATAAAATTATTAAAGAATAAGGAAGATTTTTGTGAGATCGACGCCAACAACAATGGCTTTATATAGAGATTGGTTCGTCTGAGAGAGTGAGAAAAGTTCATTCCAGCTCAATGGATTCCTACAAAATACTCATTTTCTTTGCTCTAATCTAAATCCCAACCGTGTGTGGAAACGTCTTTTGATGGCTTGAAAGGCTACTGTTGGCACAGACTGAGGAAGGAGGAGGAAGAGGTGTTTGCTTTCCATTGTGAAAAAAGGTTATCCTTTATAATTATATAGCACAGACTGGAGAAGGAGGAGGAAGGGGTGTTTGCTTTCCATTGTGAAAAAAGGTTATCCTTTTTATTTATATAGCACAGACTGGAGAAGAAGGAGGAAGGGGTGTTTGCTTTCCATTGTAAAAAAAGGTTATCCTTTTTATATATATCACAGGCTGAGGAGAGGAAGAGGTGTTTGCTGTTTGCTGTTTGCTTTCCATTGTCAAAAAAGTTTATCCTTTTTATATATATCACAGACTGAGGAGAGGAAGAGGTGTTTGCTTTCCATTGTAAAAAAAGTTTATCCTTTTTATATATATCACAGACTGAGGAGGTGTTTGCTTTCCATTGTAAAAAAAGGTTATCCTTTTTATATATATCACAGACTGAGGAGAGGAAGAGGTGTTTGCTTTCCATTGTGAAAAAAGGTATATATATATATATATATATATATATATAACAACAAACAGAAATAGTAGAAGAAGTATTATAATAAAAATAAGAGAAATATTATTATAAAAATAAAAATAAAATATTATAGATTGTGAAAAAAGGTATATATATATATAACAACAAACAAAAATAGTAGAAGAAGTATTATAATAAAAATAAGAGAAATATTATTATAAAAATAGAAATAAAATATTATAAAAAAATTCAAACCGAATTGGAACCAATGATAGTCTGGCATACATATTCGGGACGACTCCCAGACGACTCCTTGAAAACAAGAGAAAATAAAACTATGTGTTATTTTTGCGTACAAATTTTTTTGTGTGTCTAGAAGTGAAGAAAGTCCCTTGTACTTATACAGGTCAGGAGATATCCAACTTCTATGCCTAACCGATATGGGACTTTTCTAATACTTATGCATGTCAGTGGATATCAAGTTTTAATGCCTAACTGATGTGGGATTCCACATTTAGGCATTTTTTCTAACAAATTCAAATGTCAATGGCCACACTTTAAGCATCAATTTCTCATTCACCCGATTTTGAGCATATAAATATATAATTTTAATTTTCTCGCAATGAAGTACACTATTCCACTAAGACCTATCACTTTTATAAAGTGGGTTCCAGCCCGTATCAATAATTATGATTTTACATATGAACAATTCCTCAATATCTTGTTCATTCGCAACAAAATATTTTCTTTGCACGGCGGTAAAAAAAAAATGCTTTTTTAGATAGAGATACTATTTCACCAATTGAGTTACAGGTGTCTAACATATTCATACCTAACGATTTTCCACGAAATGGTGACGAAAGGTATAACTTTTCCAAATCTTTTCATTTTCCAATTCGATCCGATCCATTCGTTCGTAGAGCTATTTACTCGATCGCAGACATTTCTGGAACACTTCAAACATAGGGACAAATAGTCAATTTTGAAAAAACTTATTGTCAACCTCTTTCAGATATGAATCTGTTTGATTCAGAACTCAAAATTATGCCTTAAAATGATTATTAACCATTTTTTCCAACAGTTTCTTTCAATAACATTCACCTCTGCTTGACTAAGGGTGGTTCCAACCACAAACTCAGCTCTGAACAGTAAAAATCTCACATGCTACAATAAAAAAGGAAAAAAAATTGTTACTGTGTAAAGCTTTCACATATTATGTAAAAAATGGTTCCTATCAATAGTTTCTACCACTAGTCAAACACCGTATGAGTGTTCTTCTTCTTAGAAAAGAGAAAGTTTAGTAATATTTTGTCGTATTCTTGCAATTATAATTACAGAAAATAATAAATAAACACTGTTGTGTAATAAACATGAATGTTTTCTTTCTGTTTCTAAGCCTTTTCTAGTCCATTTTATTAGTTTTGTTTCTTGCAATTTCTTAACACCAGCTAAACTGTTGTATGAGTTGTAGTTTTTTAATTAATAAAAATATATGAACCATGTCAATCAATATAAATTATCTATCAATAAAAATACGAAAATTTACTTCATGATTGGTCTTAAAAATAATAAAAGAATTTATACAGCTATCTGGTATTACTTTCTAGACTCATATTATATAATTCTAAAAAAAATAGATTTTTTTCTTATTTTTAGACCAAGTCAATATTTTTAAGACTAGAAAGATTACGTGATAATTTAGTGCTTTACTTATAGTTTTTATACGTCAAATTATGTCAAAATCCATTGAATTAAGATAAATATATATATGTGCTTAACAGAATGTAATAAAAATCTAAATAATAGATAAAATATATACAAATTGTTGTGATTTTTTTCCTCATTTCTTGTAAGAAAAACATTTTAGATAGAACAAAATTCATGAAAAAATAAATGTTCGGGTTTTGAAGGTTAATGTATTTACATAACTATAGAGATAAATTGACTCAAATTCTTTAAATTTTTGTGTTTCAAATGGTATCCAGTCAATCATACTAGAACCGTCATTTAATAAAAAAATGTAAAAGTTAATTAAGAATTATTTCAAACTTTTTGAATGACGTGTATAATATAATTAGTTAATCACTATTTGAAATATCAAAATTAGACAGAGGATTCCGAGATAAACATCCATAGACGTGTGTGAATAATTAATACACTTGTTTCAAATTGACTTACTATTTGCGTCAGTAACTTCTTAAGTATGTTTTGAGTTCTTTTTATGATAATTTGTTATTTAAAGAATTGGAAGTTCTAAGTTGAATCTAATTGCATTAAATAAATATGGTGGATTTAATCCACGCATCTCACAATATATACCACTAATTCATTCCACTTACGATGATAAAAAATTGTTAATTGCTTATAAAAAGAATGTCAATGGCATCGGAAACTGGCGGCATTGATTAGTTTACACATTAATAAGTTGATGTTTTATCATATTTATTAAGGGATAAGTTTGATTTTTTTTTTCTGAGATAGGATAAGTTTGAATGCATATAAAAAGTCTGATTTTCTTTTTCATGAATAAATATTAGGAAAATTTTTATCAATGTCCTCTTATAAGACTTAATTTTTATAAATACTACAGACATTTGCGTCTTATTATGTTAAGTTAGTAAAAGTATTAGTGTGGTATAATTTTTTTTTTTAAAATATGACATTGATAAACATTTTTTTAATAAAAATACGGTATAATATTATGAGTTTGATGTAAATTAAATATGGGCTTATTCTTCTTTCAAATATAAGACATACCTTTTTCGGCTTTCCAAGAGCATGGGCTATGGTTTGTTTTCAAAGAAAGTGGGCTCCGAGCCTCCAATAAACTAACTGGACTTGCTGTTAAATTAAGGGTTATTGAGATAATTGACGCAGTTACATTTATTAAATTAAAATATGACTTTAATTTATAAAAATTTTATAAATATCTCATAATGATATCATTAAAATTATTTATAAGTAATTATATAATACAATATATAATATCATTAAGATAATTACTATATCATTAAGGATATTTTTAAGATATTTTGAATATTGTGTTAGATTTTAATTTCATAACAATAATTTAGACACGTATTGTAATTTTTTCTTAAATTAATCCCTTTTTTTTTTCACAGACAGGAAAAAAAAAAGAAAAAATTAGTAAAATTCATGGAACATGTACCTTATATTTGAACATGTTTAGGTTAAGAAATTATGCGTTAGACGTTCAGCTCCAAACATTGTTATGTTCATGCTAATGATAGCACAAAAAGGCAGCAATTACAGTTGCAATATAATTTTATTATTATTATTATTATTATTCCACAAAAATACCACCAAAGATCAGAAAGTTTGCAAGAAATATTTCAAAAGTTTTTCTATAGATCAAGTAATTGACGTATACAACACAACAGAAACAACTTCATGTAAGATTTCAATTCCAGTACTTTGTGTACTAATTTGGAGATTGCAAAACAAAAAAGAACAACAGTGTGTGTATATATATACATATATATACCTATTATATACACAAAATCCAAGCCTTACTTTTTATCTTCGCACAAAAGACACATTATTTATTGGTTCTTTTTTCTTCAAAAAAAATCTGTCTCAACAAATTGGACAAAATTCATATGATCTTATCAATGATCCCCCCCGAAAAAGGGCTCAAGAAGAAGAAGAGGAAGAGGAGTCTGAAGTCGGGTTGAAAGGCTCTTGCTCGGCGCAAGTAAGGACATCATGAGGGCCTGCCTCTTCCCTGCCAACCCCCATTAGATCAAGGTAGTACAAGTAGTGTGACACAATGTTGCTCATCGACTCCGAGTCTCCCTGACCGCAGACCGAGTCGCCGTAGAGGACGTTCATGGTGGTGCCAAAGCCAGGAACGCGCTTGGACAATGTGTCATTCTTGGTTGGTTTCCAATTACCAACAAAGACATCATGAGCTGAGGGCTGGTGCTTCTTCACTGGGGTCATCCACCTCCATATTGCGGCCTGGAAGGCCAATGTGGCATTCTGTTCTATGTATTCTGGGTGGTCCAACAGATTCATCTTTAGGGCTTCCCCTGTCTCTCCATAGTTGTAGTTCCTGTGGCAAAACAATATTTGTTAAACAACACATCATAGTTGTGTTGAACATCTCAATTCTCAAGCCTTTTGAAGAAAAGCTAGCAAGCATATTGGGTGATGGTGTGTGGATGTAATGACCGAGCCAGAAAATTTTTCAAGTGGGACACAAATTTCGGTGAAAAACAAAAAAAATATTTTTCCCCGATGATGGATGACAATTATAGTCTTTTAACTGAGTAGGAATGTAATTAAAATTTTACATATAAGAATTCAAAATAATAAATTTCAATAGGGACATGTGGCGTACGTAGGGTGCCCAAACCAAGTAGTTAGTTGAAAATTAGTGAA
The DNA here is from genome assembly GCA_946598075.1 of Artocarpus hirsutus. Lineage (NCBI taxonomy): Eukaryota > Viridiplantae > Streptophyta > Magnoliopsida > Rosales > Moraceae > Artocarpus > Artocarpus hirsutus. The sequence goes on along the minus strand of CAMOHE010054607.1, from coordinate 12,354 downwards.
ATGAAAACTTCTAGAGATCCAACTTCACTACTTCACCAAATATTGACCAAACAAGGGGAAAAAATAGTTCTGTTGCATGTATATTTTGTGAAAATATCACTTATTATTAAAAGGGGTTTTGCAACTTGTTAAATTAATGAAGAGATTGGAGAAGGAAAAAATGGTGATTACCAGTAAATAGGCAAGGCACCTCTACCATGATAAGAAACTCCAGAAGTGCAGGGAAAGGTGTACTTGTAATCGTCATCACAGTATAACTTGCTGGGACTCATCTCCTTGTTGTAACATAGTCCCCAGGCCAATGGCCCCCCTGTGGCCACTCCATATCCACCTGAAAATTTAAATCAAAATTACCATATTATATTAACATAAATTTCAATACAACTTTGTCAATAATTTCATATGTAAAAAACATCTTGGCTTATGATGAAACATGCCATGAAGATGTGAAGTGGAGCATTTCTCTATGACAAATGACCATTGCCATAGAGAAATAAATTAGGACCATTGTTTTCTTCGACTTACATGAGGTTTTGCTGCCAACATGGCCAAAAAAGGCCGCGACCTCCTTCATCCCCGTGTGCTTCCCTCCTGTGGTGCCGAATCCAAGATGTTGGTACTCGGCGGCGGCGGTGACGAAGGCATGATAGTCCCAAAACCCGACGGCATGTGCCACGGGAGAGTTGCGCTTAGAGAAGAGGTTCTCAAATTGGTAGGCTTGAAAATAGTCCGAGATTGTTTGGTTACAACAATAAACTGACCAAACCTTGCATTCCCACCCTTTGGTGCACAACTTCTTTCCCTTGACCACTTTCACCAATGGCTTAACGGACTCTTCGCTATTAACCACAAAAATAAGCGTTACAAGTGTAGTAAACATACACAAATATTTGGCCTCCATTTTTCTAATGGAGAAGCTAAAAATAGGGATTTAAATTGAATACAAAAAAGAAAGTGAAAGTAAAAAATTTTTAGATGGGTTTAGAGATTGAGGTGAGGAAGGTGGGAGAGAAGGGATATGTACTTTTTAAGGTGGTATTTGTGAAGGAATGATGTGGGTCGTGAAGAAGAAGAAAATGATTGTGTACCTTATTTGTTAGGGAGGAAAGTTTCAAGGAAAATTGAAGGAGCAACTTATTCGAAAGTGAATTTGCAACCACTTTGTTTTTGCTTGCTTTTTATTCATCTTTGAGTGCAAGGCAAGAAATGTTTTTAATGAGAGGTTCTTGAGAATATGTCACGCCCCGGAGTACGGGAGGTGACGTGGTGGTTCAATTAAATCAATTAAGTAAAGTTTTGGTTAAAAATCAGGGTTTTAGAAGGAAATTTATGAATAAAAATGTGATAATTTTAAAATCGTTTGAATAGAAAAGTTAAAGAAATAAATGAATTACCATAATAATTAAACAAATAGAAATAACATTAAAATAATCA